>CAUYQV010064991.1:0-12979 GCA_963574575.1 Galagoides demidoff
ATGTTAACCAGTTTGATGAAAATATTTCAAATTGTATATAAAAGTAGTACACTGTACCCTCATGACAGTATCAATGTACACAGCTAACTAATAAAAAAAAAGATAATTTCAGCTAGTGGTAATAAAATAAGAAATAAAACATGGTGATAAGAGACAGTGAATGTCCTAAAGTTCAGAAAAATGTGACATGAGTGATTAGTAGAGTACATGGCAGTGGAATAACCAAGCCCACAGTGTCACCAAAAGAATGGATTCAAGGGGTTTTTTAACTCAAACAAATCCTAGACAATAGGCTCAGTACCCATAGTACAATGGTTACGGCAGGAGCCACATACACTGAGGGTGGCGAGTTCGAACCCAGCCCGGGCCAGCTAAGCAACAATGACAACTGCAACAAAAAATAGCTGGGAATTGTGGTGGGCACCTATAGTCCCAGCTACCTGGGAGGCTGAGGCAACAGAATTGCTTAAGCCCAAGAGTTGGAGGTTGCTGTGAGCTGTAACGCCACAGCCCTCTACTGAGGGTGACATAATGACACTCTGTCTCAAAAAAAAAAAAAAGTCCTAGTTAATAGCACATTCAGTGACCTCTCATTGATCCGTGTATAAGTTATCTAAGAGGAACATTGTGACCCCAGCGAGGTTTTTGTGCCACTGAACACACAGGTCTTAGGGCTTTTACTGGGCTCCCCAGCCACTCAGGGAATGCTCATTAATTTTAACAATAAATTACAGGAAACATATTTAGAAAGAGAAATATGCTGGGGCAAGAGATCACATTATTCATTCTCAGGACTTGGAGCAGTGCTTTTTGGATTATTCACATGGCTGCTCCCATCAATTCGAAGTGGATTTATCATCTATTCTTTTGCACAGTATTAAAACATTACAATTCCTTTCCAACCTGCACTGTTTGCTCAGCTTTATAATTTATGAACAAAGCATTCTTCCCTTCCTCTGGACTCCTTCCTGTGCTTCATGCCTAGGAAAACCAAGCCACATTAAATGCTTTGGGGTTGGGTGTCATCCTCCTACATCTCAGCTCCTTATGTCCTAAAACATGATGCCAGAAGTTGCCTCTTGGTTGACTAAAACATATTCTTTCTCTCTTTGTCCTTTGCTTACCTGGAGAATCCTTCAAGTTCAAAATGTTGACATAGAGTCAAGCAGTTAACAAAAGTGAGAGTAGGAATGACTTTGAGTATCTTTACAAATACTATATACCACAATGTCTCCAACATCTGCGATTGCAACCCCACTTCCTCCCAAGCCTTTTGAATGTAACCTGATTTGGGCTGGTTCCATGGCCACCCTTGGCATTCACAGGTCTAAAAACCTGGCTATTGGCTCAGAGATCAGACCAGGAGTAAGATCATTATGTTATGATACCCAAACTCTTACAAAGGTTGCAAAATCTAATGCAAGTTCTTCCTGAATTTCCAGTGCTCACAAAAGAAAGCACCTTGTCTTTTGTCTCTCTAAGCTGTTTACTTAGGGCTTTGACTGGGCTCCCCACCTTTCATACCCGGATTGGGTGACTGCCAACCAGTCGGCATTATCTGTTTTAATTTGTCCGCAAGCATGTCTTTTTTGGTCTTTAATTCACTGTGAATGTCAAGAATCGTCACTGAGAACTCACAAAGAAGTTGAGAATTTTGGGAAGGAAGCCTCTGGCACAGAGATTATAAAGTTGCTCCCTGCCAAAGGCTGGCCTGCCCCAGCAGGTTTAGGCGATGTGAAAACCACATCTCAAGAGAGAGCTGGCTGTCCTGCCTCTCTTCTCTTACAACCTTAACTCTCCCATCAGTGTTACTAGGGGAAGCAAACACTTGGATTTTTTCACTTGAAGTGTTTGTGGGTTTGTTGCTTGCCTGTGATCTTGGTTAAATGCATTAACAGTCGGTGATTTCCAAAGCAGTGAGGGCCAAATCAATTCTGAAGAAATCATCAGAGATGCATATAAACCTTAAGCCACAAGGATACCATGATGGTGGCATTATGACAGCAAAGAGGAGAAAGAGGAGTGGGGAGAAAAGGAAGGCAGGCAAGAGAGGGAAAAGGGGAGGGAAGGAGAGAGAGAAAGAGGAGACAAAAGAAAACAAAACAAGAGAAAAGGGGGGAGGAGACCATCTAAATGTCCATAATGGGGTATTGGTTGAGTAATTTATAGTATAGCCATTTGATGTTAATACCATGCAGTTGTGAAAACTGCTACTATGGAAATCTATATGATGGCGTGAAATGCTTTTTTCTCCTATACATACCAGCACATTAGAAGGAAACTAGTAGTATTTGATAAATGAATGTTCAAGAATTACTCTAAACTTGCAAAAACCTCTGTTTACATGTACAAAGTGTTCTCATTTTTGTTTTAAAAATATATAGCGATACAGGACTAGAAGTATATGCCCTAGAATTTTAACAGCTTTTATATCTAGGTAATAGAATGGGTGTATTGTTTTTCCTTTCTTTGACTCATCTGTATTTTCTAGTTTTCTTCTTCAAACACAGATTACTTTGGGAAAAAGAAAGAAATCAGTTAAATTTTCAGAAAAGCTGCAGAGGCCAGGACTCTGGGAGTGTAGAATAAAGACCTCTAATTCCTTTACCAACGACCTATTTGGCACATTTATTTTCCCTTTCTCCAAAGATGTATATAAATTTCAGTGTTATGGGGTGGCGCTTGTGGCTCAAAGGAGTAGGGCACTGGCCCCATGTGCTGGAGGTGGCAGGTTCAAACCCAGCCCTGGCCAAAAACTGCAAAAAATAAATAAATAAATAAATAAATTTCAGTGTTACTCTCTGCCACTGATGTCAGTTCTCTAAAACTACAGAAAGTGGAGTAGAGCTAGTTGGAGGATTGACTTAAGATTCATTGTGTATCTTTCTTTCGTTCATTAGATGAATTCCTCTTGAGAGCACCACCCTAAAACCAGGGACCCAGTCGTCAGGTAATACAGATAGAGAATCCCAGCCTTGGTGAGACTACAACACAGTGGAGTTTCTCACGCTGTTAACATTTCAGGCTGGATAAACTCTTGTTTGGGGGAGTGCATTGTACAATGTTTAGCAGCATCCCTGACCACTACTCACTTGATGCAGGTGACATAGCTTCTTGTGACAACCAAAAATAGCTCCAGACAATGACAAGTGTCCCGGGAGATGGGGAGCAAGTGGGGTTTCCTCCAGATGGTCTAACATTACAGTCCCTAACCCCTGGGCCTGGCCACACAGCAAGAAGTGAATGGCAGTCAACTTCATCTGTATTTGCAGCCTCTCCCCATCACTCTCATCACTGCCTGAGCTCCACCTCCCATTAGATGAGCAGTGGCACTGGATTCTCACAGGAGCCCAAACCCTACCACACACGTGAGAGATCTAGGTTGTGCACTCCTTATGAGAATCTAATCTCATACCCTACTCCCCACCCCCAGTGGAAAATTGTCTTCCATGAAACCAGTCCCTGGTGCCAAAAGGGTTGGGGAGCACCAGTCTAGCACATAGTGATAAAATGTGAGATCTACAAGGGAAGAACTTTAGGAGAATGTGTCAAGGTGGGCTTGGTCTGGCCTGCTGGGTCAGGAAGGAATATTTGAGCTGAGGTCTAAAAGGTGAGCAGAAAGGACCCTAACAAGGCAGGGACACAGGAAAGAGCATCCCTAGAGTGAGAGCCTGGAGCACAGGGAGTCATTCTGGCTCCATTTTCAGAGACTCTGCAATCCAAGAATCTGAAGTTACAACCTCTTCATTATAAACAGGGCTGAAAATATTAAGCAGTTCATGGATGAGGCAAAGGATCAAGTCATCCTGGCTCCTCTACCGACTACTAGTTGCATAATTTTGGGCAAGTTATCAAACCTCTCTGAATCTCTGTTTCCCTGTCTGTGAAATGGTTAAATAATTTCCAACCTCACAAGGTTTCCGTGAAGAATAATATCTGTAGAGCTTCTTGCACAGTGCCCAACAAGTGCTATCTGTTCCACGGATCCTGGCTGGTACTGATAGCTCTCACTTTGAGCATTCATTACTTTACCAAGTATCATGTGTAGAACTTAATACAGACTAATACTCATAACATTCTTTCAATTGTATCCATTACTTTAATTTCACTTGACACATGAGGAAAAGACTTAAGGAGGTTAGGTAACCCTGAAATCATACAGCTAAGAAGTGGTGGTGCCGGGATTTTCATCAGGGAAATTGGAAGAAAGAGCTCGCTCTCTTTCTAGATCCCATGGTACACAGCCTCTCTGGCTATCAGTCTAACTATTGTCATCTGTATTTCTACCCCACTGCTGTGGAAACAATTACCACAAATTTCGCAGCTTGGAACAACACAAATTTATTATCTCCCATTTTCTGTAGGTGAGAAGTCTCCACATGGGGTTTAGCTAGATTCTCTGTTCAGGGCTTCAGGAGCTAAAATCAAGATATCAGCCAGGCCTGTGGTTCTCATTTGGACCTTTGGGTCTTCTGCTAAGTACACTAGTGGTTGGCAGAATTTATTTCCTGGCAGTCGTAGGCCTGAGGTCCACGTTTTTTCTGCTAGCTGTCAGCCAACAACCACTCTCGGGTCCTAGAGTCTCCTGTGGTGCCTTGCCACATCTCCCAGGGCAATTTCCCAAACACAGATGTCTGCTTGCCTACAGGTCAGCAGAGACAGGCCTCTCTGGCTTCCACCTCCACCACTCTCTGCTCTGACAGGGTCAAGAGCACCTGGATATTCACCCTGTTCTCTAGCCAATTGACTTGTGTCCTCAAACTCATCTGCAAATGTCTTTCACAGCACTACCTAAAATTGTGAGAGATTAAATAGCTGGGAAAAGTGTGTGCGTGTGTGTAGACCAGGTGCTGGGAATCCAGAGGGGCTATCTCAGAATTCTGCTTGCTGTATTTCTGGTTTTTTAGCAGTGTCTGCTGAGGCTATCAAAGAGAGCTTCCCACCCACGCTGCGTTTCCAAGCCTAACACAGCTGTTTGGAAGAACATCCCCTTAACAGGCCTCTTTACCCACCTGGCTGGGTGTCCCATGCCTATGGTTTACCAAAGCATTCCTAGTGGTCAGGTTGGGCTGCACCTCAATTATTATCTACATCAGCTCCGTGAGTGAATTTCCCTAGGGAGTCTCCCTCCTCCATTCTCTGTTAGGAGAGCCAGGTAATTCCCACTGGGAAAAGGGAAATTCCATGCGCTTGGAGCAGGGAGGGGGTACCCTTGCCAAATGTAACCAGGACTGACTCCAGTTTGGCTGGCCAGTGCCATTTGGTGGAATCCAAAACTTTTTTCTGACTTCTTAGCCACCACAGCTTACCCTCCCCCCCTACTATGTTCTCTGGTTTCCCCCGAAAATTCCTGTGTTCTTACAAGCATGCCAAGAAAATTGAGTTCAAACCATCTGGACAAGTAATCCCAGCGTGAAAATATCTTGGTGCTTGGGCTTCCCAAACTAAAAAGGTTTTGATTTGAGTCACCCACAGAGACCCACCTCAACACAGCCTCATTTTTTCTAAAGGAAGGGAAATGAGGCCTTAATAAGGAAGGCAGCCTCCAGACTAGGAAATTTCACCTTGCCGTAGATTTCTTCACATCTGATCTCTGTGAAAAATTCTGCCAATTTTTCAAAAGTATAAAGTGAAAAATAGGAAAGACAGGATGTAGAAAATTAGCTATACCAAGAGTGTGTACCAGTTTAAAAGTTTAAAGGTAAGAAAGGGTCTTTCAGAAGTAATCTGTCATCTGAAGTCATCTTTTTGTTGCTACCAGACTATTTGGCATCTGTTTATTTGGTTCTTGATTATTCCAAGGAGAATATTGGTATGGGTGCATTCAGGAGTAACACAGAAAAGCAGAAAGCCATGTGCTAGAATTATGCATTAGCCAGACATTTTTATAGAAAATGGAAACCAATACAATTTCTAAATAAGTATATGTTCTGTGATTATATTTAGTGGGATTAGAGGTCAAAGAAATACTGGCTGTGTTTTTGAGAAGGAAATGTGATAAGCAATACATGTTTTTCAGATGAGGCCCTGGCTTAGAGATTGAAAGACCTGGGATCTTAATCAAGTCCAAGTTCTACAACTGAACTCATCAAAGCCAACTCTCCCAGTTGCCACTGAGGAAAGAGAAAAAGGCCTGCAGAAGCCAAATATGGATAAGTCAAGTATGAATATGTCAACCCCCCATCAGTCACTGGTTGAGGGTTAAATCTTGGTGGCATTAACACTAGGATACTATCTGCTTGCCTCATGGGGCAGACAGGACCCTGGCACCCAAAGAAAGCCCTCAGGCAAAGAAATGCAGGCTTTGGTCCATGGAAGGGTGCCCTGAAGTGGAAAGGCAAGGAGATGCGAATGCCTGGTGTGTCAGGAGATTTAGCGAAATGCTTCATTTCTTCTGGGAAGAACTATAATAGGTTCTGTTCTGTGTCCTCTTAGAATATGTAAAAAAAAAAAAAATCCTACTACAGAGAGAAAAATATTTATCTTAACATACAAAGGACATTCAGAAAGTACATTATGATGTTAAATGACAGGATACAGATCTATACCCTGAAAGTTCGTCCCCTGGTCTCTCCTGTCTTTCTCTTCAGTCCTCTGTGTTCTCTCTGACCCACCACCCTGGCTTCTTGTAGGGACTTGAACCACTGCACTCTTGCCCACTGCAGAATCTCTATACATGTCTTCTCCCTGCCCAGAATGTTCTCCACCCCAGTGTAGAGACCCTTCAGTTATTAGCTCAATCTTTCCTTGAACAAAGACGCCTCTTAACCCTACTCCACAGCCCAGAATGGGTGAGATCACCCCAGGACTTAGCCAGGGACTGAGGTACCCAGTCCAATGGGTACATGGCCCTTCCTTTGGCCTACCAGTCAGTAAGTTCCATGGGGGCAAAGCCACTGCTGATTTCTGTGCCCTCCCCTGCTCCCTGCACACAAGAGATTAGTGAATATCAGGTGAGTGAATGAATGTTCACAAAATAAATCCCAAACATCAGCCATGCAAAAGGAACCTGCTGTAAATATTTGAAATGGATCAAACATATATCCTTGTTTGGGTTTTTTTTTTTCCTTTGAATAGGTAATTTATTTACATAGACAAAATCCAAAGGCATACAATTACTTACCCTTTATATTGTCCTAATGATTTAAAATATGTCCTGTCAGCTCACCTCCCCTCTATGTGCACAGTTCCCTCCTCCAAAGTAACCATTTCTAGGGTCATCAGACACTATGGTGCTCTGTTTCTAGAGTCTCCCTCCAGAGACGACATATGCACACAGTTTCAGATACTCATGTGTGTTCCTTGTTCGCTTTCACAGTTATTTTTTCACTTAACAATAAAACTGAAATTAAGTCCGTATCAGAGACCGGACACAGGGGCTCACATTTGTAATCCTAGGAATCTGGGAGGCCGAGGTGGGAGACTCACCTGAGGCCATAAGTTTGAGACCAGCCTAAGCAAGAACAATATCCCATCTCTGCTATTTAAAAATTAGCCAAGGGTGGTGATATGCACCTATGGTCCCAGCACTTAGGAGGCTGAGGCACAAGGATCACTTGAGCCCAGGAGTTTGAGGTTGCAGTGAGCTCTCTTGATAGCACTGCAATCTAGCCCAGGCAACAGGATGAGACTCTGTCTCAAAACAAAAAAAAGTTCATATTAGGACATAAAAGGCATCCTCATTTTTTTATCCCCAAAATGTTATGAAAATGTTCAAAACAGAATGAAATTCAAGTAGTTTTGTTTATAATTATCTTACTTCTTATGTAAAATGTTCATGTTATAAAATGCACAAATTTTAAGGAAATAATCTCTAACTTTCTCTAGAATTCCCTATAAGTGGAATCATACAGCATATCCTCTTTTGTTCTTGAGGTTCATCTACATTATTGCAGCATATCAGTAATTGTTCCTTTTTATTACTGGGTAGGAATATTTCAAAGTGTTCACATAGTTTGTTGATCCTCCTCATTCTCTTTTTATAACTACATATTATGTCCTTAAAGATGAGTCTTTGGGCTGTTTCTACCTTTTACAATCACAAAGAGATTAAGCTTCTGCACTGATTACAAATCAACAGGGTGGTCATAAAGTTCATGTGCAATTTAATAGTTGTCTATTTTTAATTGCACATGAACCTTATGGCCACCCTGTATGGGCTAAAATGCCTAGAAGTGGAATCACTGCGGTCTATAAGCCCTTGTATTTTGATTCTCACATCTGAAAGCAAAACTGATGTCTGACAAATTCAAGACTATGACACTTGGCAATGCTTAAATAGCAGGTGATTGCAAGACAGCTTATGAAAATGAGAACTGTGAATTATTAGATCAATCATTTCTACAAAGAAGGGTGTTGTTTGCTTCCCACCCCAACACCTATGTTCTATTGCACAGCTGAAAGCTTGGAGACTGGTCACCGAGAGCCTATTTCCTTGAGGAGTTGTAGGTTTTAAACTCCTCTAGAGAGCATATCATTTTGTACACATTCCTCTGGTTTCCCACTAAACCTTTTGTTTCTGGCTGGCTTTATCCCTAAAACTTTCCTGCAGACCGGCTGCTGGTCTTGCTCTCACGGAAACCTTTGTTCAAGAACTCACATCTAGGAAGGCTCTGCGTTTCATTAGATAAGCTTTCCCTCCACCCCTTTTTCACACTCATTATCCCACGCCTGGGAAGGTGGTGATATGTTTTCCTTACTTTTCCTCCTTTCTCTTTTATTTCCCCACTGATAAATGGCCAAAGCAGCTGTAGGGTTTGCTTTGAAGGTTCTGATGGATGAGCATGATGAATGGGGGATGGATTAGAGCAGATGAATCACATAACGCGGAAAGGGAACCCAGGAGAGCGCGGGAAGCCGGCTCCCAGCTTTACGTTTTTTCAAACTCACTCTAAAAGCCAGAATTTCTTTTAATCTGGTTCCAGTTTCTTCGGTGACTCTGCATATGTTTAAAAGAAGGAGAGCAAAAGAAGTCTTGTGGATATAAACAGGGAATTCCATTCTTCAGTCTGACTCTGAGGACACATTGTCATTCAGGGTGCTTAAATAGCTAGGAAACCACTTCAAGGCCCCTCAGAAACAACTGGGCAGCTCCAGGAAGAGGAACATTTGGCAAACCAAGTGACAGAATTTAAAACTGTAAATCTTTAACATGAGGATTGACTAGCAAAATACAGCTGTTGCTGCTAGTAGCCATAGCCTTGTTTGGAAGGAAAGTGTCTTCTTGAGCTGATTATCATAAACTGCTTGGATACTGGGAAATGCTAAGCATTAGCAGGTTGGAATCTGGGCTTGTTTTGAACCCAAGAAAAATAAGAACAGTTATTTCATTGCCTGTAGTGTTTTCTGGTCTTAAAGAGACAAAAAAAAATAAACTGCAGTTCTGGAACTGCCGTTAAGATTGGGACTGAGACATTCCAAGTCCTCCTTTGAAATTCAAGAGATATTTAATAGAGAATAAAGGTCTTGGAGGATGGATGGTTCCTTTGTTTTTGAACAAGAGGGGCCCTCTTCCTCCCTAGATGGAAACACATTCAAAGGAAATCATTATAAAGGACATCCCTTTTTGCACAGCTTAGGCTCTGGCAATACATGCAAAACCAAGTGTAGAATTGATGCAATTAACCAAATAATGAAGGCCCTGAAGAGAAAGGAGGGGAAAATCTAGGCTGAGCTGTTTAGCTAATTGCTAGGACCCTGCAACGCTACCCAATTCTCTTAGCCATAAGCACCACGAAATACTACTTTCCAATTTCATATTTTAAGAAAGGTAGGAGAAATATTAAAGGGTACAAAAGACTTTCCCTTAAGTGACAGGGAAGGGAATCTAGGTTTAACTTATCAAAAACTTTTTGGCCATAAGAGTCAGAGTTCTAAGATAATCAGTATGGGTTCCAAGACTAAAGATCTGAAAGACACTCCAGTGGCATCACTGAAGACTAATAATCCTCGCTGACAATGTGATGGAGCACTTGCTACACCACAACAACTTTGCTAAGTCATTTCCAAGGATTCTGATTTAATCTTTACTTCATCCCTGAGAAGACAGAGGCATTTCCTTCTCTTGGAGAATTCTAAGAATAAAATGGGTCACTAAAACACACACACACAGTTCTTGCTGCTCTGCTCAAGATGGACCTAAAACCATTAAATAGTAGTTAGAAAAGAGATGTATTACCCTGCCCCTCTCTGCTGCCCTTCTTGCTTTGGCTTCCTGAGATTGTGGGTCTGCTGGGAGCTCTGAGGGATTCCCTGTCAGCTGCTGCTCACGTGTTCAGTTCATTTTCACACCTCTTGTTGCCAAATACTAGATTGATCCTTGCTCATGATAAGTCAAGAAATAATAAAGGCTGAAAAGTGGGGTGGCACATGTGGCTCAAAGGAGTAGGGCACTGGCCCCATATACCGGAGGTGGCGGGTTCAAACACAGTCCTGGCCAAAAACTGCAACAACAACAACAAAAAAAAAAGGCTGCATAGTGGAAAAATAATGGAATTGCTCAGTGTGCATTTTGACTGTGCAAATTTTGTAAATCCATCTATGAGGCTGGCATAGCCCACGTTAGATATAAATGAAGGTTAAATGATAGTCAGATTTGTCCCTGGCATCATGACTTCAGAATTTAACAAGGTATCTGGACACTAATAAAACTAACTCAGAGTCCTAAAAAATGCATGTGATCTGTTTATAAGATGTCTCCTCCTGCATCTTATTTCTGTCCACAGCACACATCTTACAGTTAAATATGTCTCATTCAACAAGTATTTATTGAGCAACTGCTATATACCACTTTATTTGCCAGATCCTGGAGATGCTTCCAATTATCCCTTGTAGTAGAAGGCTGACATTAAACATATAATCACTCAGATAAAAATCTAGTTGCCAACTATAATAAGTGCTTTAGAACAAAGGAATTGAGAGAAAGAGGAAGTACACAGAGGTTCTAATTTTGACGAGGTATCTAATAAAGTCTTTCCTGGAGAAGTGACATATTAATTGAGGTCTACAAGAAGATATAGCCAAGTCAAAACAAAATGCAAGAATATTCTGGTAAGAAGGACTGGCACTAGCACAGGCTCTTGGCTGGAAAGTGTTAGGCTAGTTCAGAGACCTGCAAAAAGGCTGGTGTGACATTTGCCAGCAGAGTGAAGAGTGAGGCACAGGGTCAGGACACAAGCAGGCCCCAGAACACTAGACAGGAACCAATGCCAGGGAGGCTTAGCTGGCCTACCTGTATAAATATTTAAAGTTTTACAGGAACAATGAATAGACATTTCTCAAAAGAAGACATACAAATGTCCAACAAGTATATAAAAAATGCTCAATATCACTAATCATCGGGGAAATACAAATGAAAACCACAATGAGCTATCTTATCCCAGTGAGCACGGCTATTAATAAAAAGACAAAAAATAACAGATGCTGGAGAGGATGTGGAGAAAGGGGGACTTATGCATTGTTGGTGGGAATGTAAATTAGTACAGCCACTATGGAAATATGATTTCTGAAGAAACTAAAAACAGAACTACCATTTGATCCAGCACTCTCACTACTGAGTATTCATCCAAAGGAAAAGAAATCTGCATATCAAAGTGAAATCTGCACCTCCATGTTTATTGCAATAGCAAAGATACTGTTGTTTATTCATAGTAGCAAAGATATGGAATCAACCTAAGTATCCATCCACAGACTAATGGATAAATAAAATGTGCATATACATTCCATACACAATGGAATACTACTTAGCTATTTAAAAAAAAACAGCAAGGAAATTCTGTCTTGTGCAGCTATAAGATAAAACTAGAGGTCATTATGTTAAATAAAATAAGGCAGGCACAGAAAGATAAATATCACAAGTTCTCACTCATAAGTAGGAGCTAAAAAAGTTGATCTCATAGAACAGAGACTGGAATGATAGTTATCAGCGGCTAGGAAGGTGTGTGGGTGGGGGGTGGGATAAAGAGGTTGGGTAATGGGTACAAACATACAGTTTAAATACAAAGAATAAGTTCCTATACTGAATAACAGAGTAGGGTGACTATAGTAAATAACAGTATATTATATATTTCAAGATAGCTGGAAGAGAGGGGTTGAAATGTTCCCAACACATAGAAATGATAAATGCTAAAGGTGATAGACACCTTGGTGGACATTCATATGTCTTCTTTTGAGAAATGTCTATTAATTGTTCTTATAAAACTTCAAATATTTACACAGGCAGGCCAGCTAGGCCTCACTAGAGTTAATCCTTGTCTAGCATATGAGGCCACCCGGTACCTTACCCCTCATTTGGTATACCTTTACCAAATATCATTACACATTGATCATTACACATTCTATGCATGTAACAAAATGCTACAGGTAACCCCACAAAAATGTACAAATATTGTGTATCAATAAAAAGATTAAAGAAGGAAAAATATGTAGGTAGGTAAAAAAAATAAAGCTTTATAATAACTATGCATGGGTTGCCATTGGAGAGTTTTAAGTGAGGAAGTGAAATGATAAGGTCTACACTTAGGAGATCACTCAGGTTGGGGACTGGAGACTGGGTTGAACAGAGAGCAAGCTTCGACACAGACAGACCAGCTAGAAGGCTACTGCTGTAGCCTCCCTGAAAGTTCAGAGTCTTGGGATATAGAGACGTATAGAGAAGCTGACTGGTTTCAGAGATTTGAGAAATGAATATTATTTCATTTACCCTATATCCAGGCAGTAGGCACAACTACAGAGAAAAAAAAGGTAGAGATTTTGTATCATTTGTCACATACAACTCAGGTGAATTTGGAGAACACTCTCCAAAATAAAGTAGCATAAGAATGGAAAATCTGGCTCGGCGCCTGTGGCTCAATCAGCTAAGGCGCCAGCCACGTACACCTAAGGTGGTGGGTTCGAATCCCCAGCCCAGACCCGCCAAACAACAATGATGGCTGCAACCAAAAAATGGCCGGGCATTGTGGCGGGCACCTGTGGTCCCAGC
>CAUYQV010064992.1:0-17205 GCA_963574575.1 Galagoides demidoff
AAGCAAAATTGCCCAAATTACTGATCCACAAAATAGTGAGATATAATAAAAATGTTAATTATTTAAAAGCCACTGTGTTTGAAGTGGTTTGTCATGAAGCAATGAATTAGCAATGAATTGGCAACAGGTTGCCAGAACAGATTTGATACCTGGAAATGGGTCACTGCTATAACACAAACCTGAAAAAAAGTATATTGACAGGAGCAGATGGAACCAGCACGTGGCGCTCCATGATGCCATTGGGCTGCAAAGGCCACGCTGTGGGGGAGATCTGTGAGTCAGAGATAGGAGTCTTGCTGTATTGCCCAGACTGATCTCAAACTAGTGACCTCAAGCAATCCTCCTGCCTTAACCTCCCAAGTCACTGGAATTAAAGGCACTAAGAAGTGAAGAAATCCAAGCAGCCCACGGAGAGGCCATGTGTAGGTGTTATAACTAACACGCCCAGCTGAGAACCCTGCTGACAGTCTGTGTCAAGGAGCAGACATGTGAATGAATAAACCTATAGATTATTCTGTCATCCAGGCTGTGGTGGCATCCTTATAGCTCATTGCAACCCCCAACTCCTAGGCTCAAGCAATTCTCTTGCCTCAGCCTCCTGAGAGGCTGGATTATAGACATGTGCTCCCATGCATGACTATTTTTTGTGGAGTTGGGGTCTCCCTATGTTGCCCAGGCTGGTTTTGAACTCCTGGCCTCAACCAGTCCTCCACTTTGGCCTCCCAAAGTGCTAGGAGGCACTGTTCCCAGCCTGTTACCTATACTTCATTTAAGAATGTTGCACTTTGTTCAATTGTACTCTCCTATAACAGCCATAGAAGTGCTTTGAGCCCTTCATGATCTTCTAGAACCTTGACAGTTTTCTGCACTGAGAGGTAGAATCCATTTCTACTTCCTTGAACTTGAACTGGACTTTCCCTTCCTCAATGAATTGAGTGCTAAAAAATGACACTGAGTGATTTCCAAGGGTTGCTAGAAATCGTGAGGAAGGCCAGGGCACATGGAGCGTCCAGTTCAGGACCTTATAGCTGTAGCTAAGATCTCAACTAAGCCAGTCTGAACCACCAGACATGTGATGAACCTTCAGACAATTCTAGGCCCCAGCCTGTAGGTGGCCGCACCCTAGGCTGAGTGGAGCAGAAATGAATTATTCTCACCAAGCTCCACCCAAATTGCTTATTATTGTTTTCAGCCACTAAATTTTGGGAGAATGTCATAACAAGAATTGATTTTGATATCTGCAAGTGGGTGCCATGTAACAGAAACCTAAAAGTGTGGCAGCGACTAAAGGTAGATATGACAGAACGAGACAGAAGGCAGAAAGTGAGGACCTGAGGTGACTGGAAGCCTGATGGCCCTCGAGGAGGCTGTCATAGGAGGTTTAAAGCAAAGTGAAAAAGTATCATTGGAAATTTAACAAAAGAGGATCCTTGTTAGTTGGAATCATTTTACAAGTCTCAAGATGCCTCAAACTCTGCATTTACATGAAATTGCCAACCTACTAGAGACAGATGGCAACATATAAGCAAGTGCAATAGTGATACAACCCCCTGAGAAGGCCACAGCACCTGTTTCTGACGAGGACTCAGGAGATGAAAAAGGGACCATGCTCTTCGGTGCACACACCTGCATATCTTATTTCAAGAAGGCTGTAATGCTGACTCTGACTCAGAGGATCCCTCATACACATCTGGAGATGACACTCTTAACGATGAAGTTACGTCTACATCTACTGTGCAGCAACCTCCTCCATCAAAGAAAAAAAAAGTGACAAAAATTGTTCCCAGATGGAAAAAAGCTGACCTAACTGCATAGCCCACAGCAGGTGGAATTACAGAACTACCAAATGATTTCTTCACCAACACGAGAACTCCCACAGAAATTCATGAACTATTTCTTGATGATGAGGTGGTTGAACTCATTGTCATGTACTCCAATTTATATGCTGCAGGTAAGGGTATAAATCTTGGCTTGACTGGCTTCAAACTCAAATGTTTTCTGGGAATTATTTTTCTGAGTGGTTACATCTCAGTTCCTAGAAGGCGTATGTTCTGGGAACAAAGAACAGATGTGTGTAATGGGCTCGTTAGTGCTGCCATGAGACGCGGAAATTATATTTTCTAATTTGCATGTTGCTGACAATGCAAATTTGGACCCAACAGACAAGTTTTCCAAGTTGTGACCTCTTAGAAACATACTCAATGAGAGATTTATGAAATTTGTTCCAAAGGAAACATATTTCAGCTTTGATGAATGTATGATTCCTTATTTTGGTTGTTACAGGTGTATACAATTTATCAGAGGAAAGCCCATTCATTTTAGCTATAGCTCTTGGTGTGCAACACATCTGGGATACATTAGCTGGTTTCAGCTGTATCAGGGTAAAACCCCAAGTACTAAACATGAGGAATGTGGTGTCAGTGCATCACTTGTCCTTCAGGCACTTTCAAAGGCACATCCTGGACAATACCATTTAGTATTTGCTAACTTTTTCACCAGCATTGCACTTCTCGATATCACATTGACAAAGCTCCACTGGAATCAGATGTAGCTCTGAAGAAAAAGGAACAAGGTACATTCAGTTGTAAAGTCATGGCAAAGGCAATATTGTCTGCAGATGGAATGATAACAGTGTTGTCACTTTTGCCTCATCTGGTGTTGGTATTGATGCCCTGCATCTTGTCGATCATTATTTGCAGAAACTAAAGAAGAAGATCCAAGTTCAACAGCCAAACATGATCAAAGTGTATAACTGTTTCATGAGTTATACACTTTGAGGGGGTGTAGACAGAGCTGATGACAATATTGACGAGTATCGAGCATCAATCCAAGGAAAGAAATGGTATTCAAGTCCTCTTTTGTTTTGTTTCGAATTGATCTTCAAATTCGAATGCTTGGCAACTGCATAAAACATACGATGAGAAGCCAATGGATTTTCTGGAGTTTCGTTGACAGGTGGTATGCCATTATTTGGAGACCTACCTTCCTCCAGACCCTGGCCGGAGAGGAAGACCTTCTAAGAAGTGTAACATTGACTCATGTTTTGATGGCATGAATCATGTGATAGTCAAACAGGGAAAGCAAACCTGGTGTGTAGAATGTCATAAGAATACCACTTTTTGAAGTGATAAATGTGATGTTGCCTTACATGTGAAGCATTCTGTTGAATATCACACTGATTAGTAGATGTCACTACCTTCAGAAATAAGAAAGGTGATTTTATACATTACGTATAACATAGCAAGCACTTTGCCTAGTGTTCCAATTTTGGAATGTCACATAACAATGGAGTATAATAAAACGTTTTTTTTTTTCCAAAAAAAAAAGTATCATTGATCATGTAACTATCAGCAGCAGAAATTAGAAGGACTTTGAGAAGACTGACAGTGAGAGCTTGACGACAGAAAAGTCATTAAAAGCTGGAAAAAAGGCGACTCATGATACATAATAACAGAAAGCTCAGCAAAACTATAACCCGCAGTAAAGTGAAAAATAGAAAATCCACCTGATGAGCTGGTGGATCTAGTTGAGGAACTTTCCAGGCAGAATGTTGAGCAGACCATGTGGTTTGTTTTAGTTGTGTATGACAAGGGATGACTAGAAGAGAGCACCTTTGAAGGGAAAAAAAAAAAACTATTTCATATTAATCAGAAGGAATATATAGAAACTGGGGTGTGTTTGGTTCTAAAATTAAACTGTTTCTTCCCCACAACCTTCCCAGAAAATAAATTCTCAAAATAAAGAGTGGCCTCAGGTCAAAAAGGCCACTCACACCATAAGAGTGTGCCCAACATTGTTCTAACACTGATCACTATCAAATTTTATTTTATAGCTTGAACTTATTTGGTAATCACTGAAGTAATCTCAGGAAAAAGTTTTAAGTAGTAATTTTTCTAGCAAAGTGTTCCTTCTTGAAACATTCTCAAGGCATCCTAGTGTAAAGAATTTTGATTCTGTTTTTTTTTAATAACCAAAGAAAGAAAATTATGACATACAATCATTGTTTGAGTTCACTGTTTCTTTAAGAGAAAAGGGATTACACCAAGCAAATATTCAAATAAAAAGAAACATGGGTATTTAAATTGCATGTAATCAAGAATAGTTAAAATGTGCTCCCTAGGTTAGGTGAATCAACAGGGCTGATGAGTTGATGATAGTTAAATTCTGTTGTGTTTTTTTGTGGAGACTGCTTTGCTTAAGCTAAGTTGACCAAGGCAAATGCCTTCAGGAGTTAGAAAGACAATAGAAATGTGTGAAATTCACAGGTGAAATGAATAAAATTAATAGGGAGTGCGACAATCTATGGCTAACAGAAGAATGTGTGCCTCACTTTAAAAAATCCTTACTGGGGCAGTGCCTGTGGCTCAGTGGGTAGGGCGCCAGCCTCATATACTGAGGGTGACGGGTTTGAGCCCACCCGGGCAAACTGCAACAACAACAAAAATAGCTGAGCATTGTGGCAGGCACCTATAGTCCCAGCTACTCGGGAGGCTGAGGCAAGAGAATCCCCTAAGCCCAGGTGTGGGAGGTTGCTGTGAGCTGCGACATCACAGCGCTCTACTGAGGGTGATATAGTGAGACTCTGTCTCTTAAAAAAAAAAAAAAACCTGACTGAAAAATTTTAACTTTGTAAACAAAGCTATTTTTAATCGATAGATGAGGGCTGCTGATTTGTTATCTCTGGTTAAAGAATTCACCCTAATCAAGATACCTCAGTCACACAGGATAGCTTCTGAGGGAAAAAGTGACTATTAATCTGAAATAAATTTAAAGCAAATGAAGCATTATTTATTTACATTAAAAGAATCATTATTATTGTTTAAGTCATTAAGCAAAAGAATTGCTGGGAGACCAAATACAGCATAGACTCGAAACTTAGAATGAAACTTCACATTTGCTAAGAGCTGTCCTGAGGAAAAGAGGGGCACCCACCAGTCAGAAGCTGTATCTTTAGGCCTGAAGAGGACTTGATGGGCCTGTAATTTATGTCTGTGAAGGAATGAAATGGAAAGTAGATATTCTTTGGCTAACTCCGTGTGCATAGCTGGCACACTTCACCCTGCCTTCTGCCTTTGTGCAGCTATTGCTTTATGTGTGGATAAAAGATTGTTACTTCAGAATGGGCCTGTTACCAATAGGAAGCACATTGCTGCCAGTCTGCTCCGAGCTCTGTTCCCATTGTGTTCATCTCACCCGCACCCCGCAGCTTAGCTTTGCAGGGCTTCTTTGTTTTGCCAAGCTCCTCTGAAGATCTTCCCTGCTCCAGTCATCTTCACACTGTCATCTGAGTCTTGTATCTTCAGTCACACCTTTATCTCCTTAGACCTTGAAAATGAAGTTAGTGGGGCTTTCTTTTTTCCATTCGTTTTGTTGCCTTTCAGTGATAAACAAGAGCAAAGAAGGAATATTGTTATCTCATTCTGTTTCTTCTCTTGACTTTTGCTTACACTGGGTGCATCACCCATAAGATGACAAGAAAGAGACTCATTTCAGCAGAGAGACTCCCCCTAGGGAGGCCCCAGACAAGAACCACTGGTGCTGTAACTTTGGTATCCTCTCCGTGAAGAAGAAAGAGACTCATTTCAGCAGAGAGACTCCCCCTGGGGAGGCCCCAGGTAAGAACCACTGGTGCTGTAACTTTGGTATCCTCTCCATGAAGGTAAAGGTTAAGTCATAAACACATCTGAGATGTCCCAGGAAAATATGTGATAAGCAATGGGCTAAGGGCAGTTTACAAACAAATAAAGGAGTTTCCTGGTGATCTAATGACAACTAATTGATGAAAAAATAATAGATGACAAATCAGTTGAAAATAAACATTGAGACTGGGCGATACAATCTGGTAAATATTAGAAGTTTTCACAGTGTAGTGAGTCAAGAAATCAATTGCAAATGATTCCGAAAGCTCGATGCCACTGTAACCCGCAGCATTCTTGCTATCCGCTCACTGTACTCATTCAACTATAAAAATATGTCAAATAACGTACAGTCCAAATAGAGACTCCTCAGGACTGTTACAGTTGTCAGCATTGAGGGTCCAGAAGGAGGACTTGACAAACTGGGAACACGAATTCTTTCCTGTCCTATTGATTGATCTGACATGTCTACAGGCCCTTTCCTGGTCCTCAGAAGAAATTCCCATTCCAAATATATGGTGATCCAGAATTATTCTCAACCCCAAACACGCAAGGGCTCAAAGAAAGAGCTTTTTCCCCTTAAAGCTCTAACACTTTTGATATTTTCCACCAAACCGATGTGACCGAAAATACTTGTCAAATAGTTGGATAAGAGCGTCTCTTTGTGAAACTTGAGATATGAGAATCAGAGTTATTTTGGATAAGCTATGGGCACCCTATTAACACATTCTCTAAAACCTGAATTTTTGGATGCATGGACTCTTATTAAACAGTTTATTTTTTAAATAAAGTGCTGGTATTGCAAAAGCAAGGGAAAAAACACCTAAAAAAAGGAAATTACAGTTTTTCCAAAACTCCATTAGAGTAGTTTACATAACAAGATGCAGGCTGTAGAAAGTTGGAGAATATTTACTCTGGACATGCAATTATCTTCTCCCGGTCACATCTGTACCCCTAGAGAGACACTGTCAGCCTTGCTGACTAAAAGAACTCTCCCTTAGCCTGGAAAGCTGGAATTTTGAAGAATATTTTTGAATGCTGCTATAAATTGTTTACATTACTTGAGATGCAAATAGCTTAACTCTCAGAGACATGGTATTACCCTCTCACATAAACCTATGTAATGGGATTCATTTTCTATTTCAGTTTTATTTTTTAGTTTTGTTTCTATTTGGTCATGAATAAAAGAATTCAGTTCCTTTTTTTCCTTTTTATTATAAAAATGACATATAGCTTTGAAAGTAGAGAGAAAAACATGATGAACTAAGACTTAGCTTCAATAATGTTCACCGTCCAGGTACCTTTGTTTGTTTCATATATGCCTGTATTCAGCACGCCATGAGGTGACAGCACCACAATCTCTGAAACCAGTCCACGCTACGGACCATTGTCCTGTTTCCCCTTTTGCTAGAAGGCAATCAATAAATAGTGCTCCAGTGGATCATTTATTTTTTTCATATGTTTTCTACAGGATGGATGTCTAGTACTTGGACTTTCTTTGTCAAAGGGTCAAAGCACCAGCAATTGTGATAGATGTGGTAGATTATTAGCAAATCTGAGCTTAATTATGCTTCTCTCTATATTTGCATGCCCTTGACTTGTAATTTTGCAAGTCCTCCCATGAATAAATGTAGTCTATTTTCCCACTTACTGAGTTAGGGGTCATCCTGTGGCTTATTTTGGTCAATAGGATTTGGTGAAAGTGATTATGGGCAATTCTGATCCTACGTCTCAAGAGGCCTTGCCCTCTCTGCTCACACCCCAGGATCATTGCCTCTGCCAAGTGAATGAGTTCAGGTTAGCCTGGAAGGACGAAAGACCACCTAGGCTAGGGCCAAGTCAGTTTGCTTTGCTCAGCCAATGGCTCCAATAATGTGAGACGGCCTAGTCGAGGTCAGCAAAGCCAGCCTCCGCTGATGATAGCTGACGTTAGGGGGAGGCTGATGATAGCTGACGTTAGGGGAACCACTTAAGGGAACACAGCCTAAATGGACAACCCACAGGGTTGTAAACAGAATAAATGGTGATTGTTTCAAGCTACTAAGTTTTGAAATAACAATATTGTTACCCAGGGATAATTAACTCATATATATATAGTACACATAATTGCTGGTAACATATTTTATCATTCTGTAGTCCCAATAGTAGCATAGGCAAGTAACTGCTTCCTCTCGGCATCAGTGTGCTGTTAAACATGGATTTTTTTCCATCTAAACAGTAAAAACCAATAGATCTGTGTTGTTTATTTTTGCAACTCTCTTATTGTGAATGAGGTTGAGATGAGTAAGCATCCTCCCATTTGGACTTTATCAAGAACGTTGCCCTCCTACCCACCATGAGCATGTGTATTAGAGCACATTAGCACATCCAAGAAAGGAACTGCAGCTGTTTTAATTTCTGATTTAAGGAAAGCATCCCAGATTTTAAGCTAGTCATTAAATTCCTGATATCCACCCCCGAATGAATTGGTTTTTAGGGAAATAATGGATGCTATTAGTTTTACGAAAAACCCTCTGCTCTAGATAATTTGAGAACAGGATAGCCTATTTATTGAAAAACAGGAATGAGATAAATTGAAATGATTGATTCTCCGCAGGCAGCGCTCTGAAAAGCAGCTTTGCATTAGCAAATTGGAAATCTTCAGCTCAGATTCACTGTAGCATACATTTGATAGTTATGTTCATCCCAAGGTAATGTTAGGAACCCATCTGAGGTAATTTCTAATGTTCAGAGTAAATGAATTTTTAAAAAAATCAATTTAAAAGACTTTCTTCTTCTTCCTTACAAGTTAATTTACCAAGTTACCCAAAGACACAAGCATGGAAATAATGTATGAAAGAAGTATAGTTTATCATTCCCCTGTCCTCGTTTGCTAAAAGCTAATAGTCACAGAGAGGCTGGACCATGATCAAACCTATAAATTAGGAATTTGGGTCGTCTGCTTCAGGGGTGCCTAGCACCCCTGCATTCCTATTTCTCTGTGCCCATCCCCATCCTGTTTCTTATCCCAGCCATCTGTTTATCTGTCTGGCACCTGAGGAGCAGTCAGACAGGCACTGCTCTGCTCATCCAAACGTCCCCAGCCATTACTTGCATCTGAAACATAATAGATGCCCAGTAAATATTTTTTGAATTTAAAGAAATGGAAAGGTAATTGTTAGCAGAATGAAAACTATCCACCATAATGACAGTTATTAATATAGAAATACAGTCCCTGAACTTTCACATTTTGCTATAAAACAAGATTCCAAATTGAAACATACTCATGGATTTTAAAGACATTCTTATTCATGTGTCCTTTACGCAGTACTGCTAAGGAAGGTAGGAAGGCTTATAAGGGAGACCCTGATTAATTCTTTTATAATTGCTATTTTACACTGAAAATGCCTAACACAGACCTCATATAGGAGATGCTAAAGAAGCATGTAGGGAGAGAAATGGATTATTCAGCAGGATATCGGTTTTATGAACACAGAGTGTGGAGCATTTTCTAAACCACTTTCTCAGAATCCACTTTCTCGGTCCATTTATAACAGAAGAAAAAAGGACATAGGAAGTTTCTCATTCTATGAACTTGTATATGTCTGTCTCATATCCTTGTCGTTGATTGCTCTTAGGTGCTTTGCTATTATAAAAAATATACTCATGGGTATCGATAACTTAGTCCCAGTAGAAACAGCACATTGTAGTCTCCTATGCACTTTACCACAAATGATGTAGGCTTTGCACAGTGTAGTGACAGGGAACCAGAAGGACCTGATTTGAATTCTTTGCATCTCCACTCAGCCATATGATCTTTGGATTACAACCTAACTTTTCAAACTCTTAGTTTCTCCATCTGGAAAAATGGGAATTGTGAGATACTATTTATAAAACTGTCTAGTACAGTGCCTGATCGAAACTGGGTGTTCAATAACTATATAACTTGTCCTTGTTCTCCAAGAAAATCCTTGCCCTCCTAACCTGGGGATTCGTCATTAAGCACATTTACTATGGTAAAGGCATTGGAAAATTCAGCTCAGCAGGCAATAGGGAAAAAAACACAGGCTTAGATTGACTCTGTTTTGAACTTGGGAAAGTTGCTTAATCTCTTTAAGGCTGTATTTTCTCATCAGTAAAATGGGGATACTGAGTGAAATAAAAGCATTGTGTATGATGTCTAACATACAGTAAGTGTCCAAGAAGTGTCTGGTTAATTTTTTTTCTTTATTCAAAAGTATCATACTTGAAATTTATAGCTGACTATCATGGTTTGATAGGACATTTGAACACTAAAACCTAACCCTTTAGTTGGTTTTCCTGGAGCTGTCATCACTCACTGATGAAATAAGAAAAATTAGCTTAGAGCAGAAATTCTTGGTCTTCTGAACTCTTGATAATGCTTCATAGCAAATAGATAGGATCTCATGCAATGCATTTCTAATTTATATTCACCAGTATATTATTTCACAGTCCAGGAAATGCTCTCATAATACAATAGCCTCAAGGTTTAGCAATCACATAAAATTTCACTTATGCTAGTTCAGTTATTCTATGCCAGAAACATGACGGACAAATCAGGAGAAGAAAAGGAAGGAAATAAGTGTGGGGGGTCCTCAGGGAGAGGACATGGAGTATTTGAACTGAAACGTGGTCTGATCTGAGAAATGAGATTCTGGATTGTTTTGTCTTCTAACTATACAAACTATTGTTGGTCAGGAGGATGTGATCAGAAATGACTGACTTAGGAGTGAGATGGAAATATTCCTTTAAGGTATCAGGGAGTAAACACTAAAGAAATGACTATGTGCTTAGCAGAAAGAAATGACCTCTTTCCGGACAAAAGATGTGATTGAACACGGAGGAGCTGGTGATTACTCAGAGTGCATCCTAAAAAAAAAAAATTCATTTTATTTTATCAGGAACCATCCAATTCAGTTCCAATGACCTCTCTTAGGGATCAACAAGGTTAAAGAGAAGTGGAAAATTGGGCTGTAGCAGAAAGATACAAGTATATGAGGCCTTGTTTCCTCTTCAGTGCAAAAAAATACACCTTTTGTATGAGGTATGTGTTCATCAGAGGATCCAAGACTACAATGATCAATTGTGAAAAAATGGTTTGGCCATCATGAAACCAGATAATAATGATGATAGCACAGTATGGCTCAGTCTAAGACCAAAGACTTCAGGATCAGGGAAGCCAGTGATGTACCATATTGTGCCTAATATAATCCACAATATTGCCCAAATTTTTGAGAAGAAAAATAAGGTAAGTATTATATGTAAGTAATACTAACTCCATAACTATATAAATGTTTTTAATGCTTTTCTTCATGCTTATGCTTTAAAATGTAACTCTAGAAAGCAATAATGATATCTGTATGCAAAATAGTAACCTTGAATATGGTAATCAGTTTTGTTGAACTTACAACAAACTTGCAACAAAAGCATTTTCAGCCAACAAAGAGCAATGTATTTCTCTTTGTACACTTGAGGTGGGAGCTAGCAATCTTGGCATTGCAGAGAGTAACCTGCCTTACTCAAAGTCTGTTGATGGTAAGCGTAAATCACATCTCAAAACTACCTTTGCAGCAACATCTAGTCAGCTGTTGACCAAACAATGGAATGACATAGCCTAAGGAAGTCAACATACAAATTAATCATGACAGGGCCCATGTGGCTGGGGAAGTTGATCTCATTACCAGCTCCAGGAGCCTGACCATTCTAACCTAATCACAGTTATCCCTTCTCTTTTCTCGATGGTTGCCTTAGAAGCCAGGTGTAAGCCAAAAAAGACATGTCATTCCCTTGCTGGCTCTTATTTGTTCAAAAGTAGCTGCATAAATGAGCACGTGACCCCCTGAGGCTGTGCTATAGTTTAAATGTTTGTTGTCTCCACAACTCATGTTGAAACGTAATTTCCATTTTAACTATATTGGGAGGTGGGAACTTTAAAAGGTGTTCAGGTCATGAGGACTCCACTAGCGTAAACAGATTAATACTGTTATCATGAAAGTAGTTGTTGTCACAGGAATAGGTTTGTCTTATCTTGCTTATGTATGAACTCATCCTCTCTCTCTCTCTCTGCCCTTCCCCGGCACGATGCCACCATCACGTCAGCATCCAGCAAGATGTCACCTCAGTCTTGGACTTCCCCATCCAAGAATGGTGAGCTAATAAATTCCTATTCATTATAAATCATCCCGTCTTTGCTGTTCTAGTACATAGCCACACAAAACAAAAACAGGCTGAAAGGAATGTCTTTCAGTTCATATTTAATAGAGAAATTGTCTCTCTCTCATGCTTGGTTTGAACACAGAGAACATTTTGCCTCAGCTGCAGCTGGCAGTTATCTTGGAATTCCGAGGGAAGTCGGCCTGATCACAAGCTAACCCTGCAGAAAGGACACACGATGGAGCAGGAGAACTCTGATGGGTTGTTCGTTTGCTACATGGCCAGGAGGGCATGTACTGCATTCAAAACATGACGAGAGCTCGTATTACTAAGCTCCTTCATTTATATACCAACATATCTCAATGTTTCCACAAAATTGTTAAAAAATAGTTACTGGCTCTTTCAAAATAGTCCTACTAGGAGGTTATTGGTTTCAGTGAGTTTGTCATTATTTTCTTTTGCAAATGCCACTATGGCCTTTGACACATTCATTTTGACTAATGTCCATGACAACAAATTTTCTATGGAGCCTGGAATCATTTTATAGAAACAACCCATATTTATGTGGCACCAACCAAATCTTTTTAATAAATGATAATTAAGTTGAGTAACACAATTTTCACTCAAAAAAATGAGAGTATAAAGAAACTATTTGTGAGTACTTTTTCTTGTCATCTGAGTTCAAATATGAATATTATATGCCTCGATCCTTAAGAAAAAACTTCATTTGAAATAATAAAGCAGTAATTAAATTTCCTCTAAACTCTATCAGAATGCTAGTCTGCCATGAGAGATCATTTCTTTGATTTTTGAACTCTTTCTGAGCTTTAAGAATTTTCTGTGAAAATATAGCTGAATAGTAAAGAGGAGTGATCTACTGAATTATAATACTTTATCCAAGGTAACATGGTGGGGGGGAGTACGGGAGATAGTATGAAAGAGAAAGTTGTTCGGAAAAGGAGGACAGAGTCCATTTTAAAAAATAAAATAGATCTAATATAAACTTTCACAGCAGGTGCTTCTGTGCTTTAGAAAAAGAATAGATAAGGATGGAGACTTTACGTCCTTCATGTTCACATGGATGGAGCTGGAGAATGTTCTTCTGAGCAAAGTATCGCAGGAATGGAGGAAAAAGTATCCAATGTACACACCTTTATTATGAAACTAATTTGTACCTTTTATATGAAGGCTATAACCAAATAGCCTAAGAATGTGGGGAGGGGGGAGGGAGAAGGGAGGGGGGAATGGGTGCAGGGAGGGGGATTGGAGAGACCATTTTTGAGGTCTGTCTTACAGGGGTACAAGTGAAACTCTCTAAGAGTAGAATCAGAATGTTTTAAAACTATAACTGAGAAAATGACATGAAGGCTGTGTTGATCAGTTTGATGGAGATATTTCGGTTTGCATGCGAAAACCCCACACTGTACCCCAGAAGTGCATTAATGTACATAGTTACCATTCAATAAAATTAAAAAAAAAAAATACAGTTTGATAATTTGACAATATATCCTGTCAAGGCAAGAGATCCTCCTGCCTCAGCCTCCCAAGTAGCTGGGACTACCCGCCACAGTGCACAGCTATTTTTAGAGGGAGGTGGGTAAAATCAATCCGTCTAGCTGGAATGTTAACTCTGTTTTCTCTAAATTTCAGCTATAAAATGAAGGTAACATCATCTCCTAGGATTATTGTGATGACTAAATGGGATAATAGATATAACTAAGCGAGCACTATTTCCTCCACGCAGTAAGCACTCAACAGCTGAGGATGGTTTATTGCGATCATTAATGTTATTATAAATTCCTCCAGTCCTATTTATAACTAGGGAAACGGCTCTTCGTTTTTAAATTCAGAACACATTGGAAGATAAAGACCTCGCGATGCCCCTTGCACATAAACATCTAGATAAAAAGGTATTTTCATGAATGGACATGTACAAAGTGTGAAGCCTGAATGAACAGGCTTCTAGAAGGGGGCCCTCTAAGAAGATGCTAGAATCACAGAAGAAGCAGGGAGAGAAAACAGAGATGACCTCCCGGTGTCCCAACCTTTAGAATCTGTAAGTGGTATGAATGTGACCGTATTAATGCAGGTGGTTTTGAAGACAGGTCTAAGAATTTTAGGTCATCATTGCCATGAATAAATACGATCAACATTTTTAAAAAGTGAGCACAAAAGGATTTGTTGGGAAACAACCCAAGTAAAACAAAGTCTCCTACATTGAGTGGCTCAGGAAATCAAGGGTCTAAAAGTCCCACCACTAGTCCTCTGGTTACACATTTTAAATTTCACACACTGGCACACGGCGGGGAGTAAGTTCAGAGGGCAGCAGCTCTGCCCAGGAGGAACCCAAGCAGCAGAAAACCTCAAGGCCACAGGACAAGGGCGGGAAGCAAAGAAGGGCTGGCGAGGAGGGAGAGAAGGGAGACTGCAGCCCTAGGCCCAGACGCAAAGACACTGCCGAGTTTCCTGGTCAGACCCACTGACGTGTGTGTGCCACTCTCACTTGGAAGGTTTTGTCATGCTATTGACTTCAGCAACATTCCAGACTGGAAGTCCTCGGGCTGTGGAATGAAGAGGCCTTTTTTTCCTTTTCTTTACAGTCCAGGTAAACAGATGACTTAATCCACCACAGGCCCATCCTTCCTTCCTTTCTGACCTGTCCTGGCTCAGCTCACCCAGAAATACATGCCCCACAGCAACTGGATCTTGATAATGAGGTCATTGGTACTGAAAAGGTAGCTGCCCTTGAGAATGCCAAAACATGACACAGGACTGGCCCACGCTAGGGGGGGACTGAGTTCCTAGCCTGCCGCTCCCTACAGTTCATTCAGAAAATAACACCTGCCTTTCAAGAATCTGCAAGATGCCTCCTGAGAAAGTGCTGGCCTGGAACTGGATGGAAAGCAAAAAGAAACTGGCTTTAGTGGGGCCACACGTAAGGGCCAAGGGCCGGCCTGCTGAGCTTTCTTATGGCGAATGAGAAGTGTAAGCCCATGAGGGAGAATGACTTCATCGGGACAATTACGGGTAGCATGTAGCTAGGCAGTAATACCGTTTTCATACCAAGACTCGAAGAGATGCACACTCCATATAAATGCAGGTTGAGGGCCGGGATGCCAGGCAAGTGCAGCAGAGAGGAACCTCGCCCCCCGAAGGTCAGAAAGACTATTCAGCCTCTGCCGGAAGTGCCCGATTTCACATCCTCGTGTTCAGTTTCATCTCTTTCACAATCACAGGATTTTAGAAGGAAGATCTGGATTCCAGATATTCCCCGTCTGCCCCAACTCCTACAGGTAATCAGGCCTGTGAGTTCAGCACTGTTGCTGCCCCTAGTGGGGGAGTGTGGCCAACTCTTGGGATTATTTCCAGGGTTCAGAGATAATGGATATAAATCACTAAGGACAATTTCCTGCAAACAGTAAGCGCTGGACAACTAGGGGACTAGTAGGCACCCTCGTTCTATATTTTTTGAACATGATGTGCTCAGTGAAATGCAAAATAAATTTGCCAAGAGCCTGTTCTCTTAATCCTGAACCCCTTGTGCATTTTAAGGGAAACGAGACCATATGGTTCAGATTTCACTCACAAATAAATCAGCATGATGTTTGTTCAGTAAAAGCTGTTTTATGCTCTTGTTTTTATGGGCCTTTTTATCCCAAGTCCTAAAATAATAATAGTAATAAAAGCTAGTTGTGTTTTGCTAAGGGTAAATAAAGCTCAGGCTCAAATCCTTCCAGCCCCACGGACTGGGGCAGGGGGACTGCCTCTGATCATAGCTAATTAAGTCCGGACTCTGGCCTCAAGCCACCTGCACAGGGCTTAGAAGCTCAAGGACAAATCCCTAGCAAGGAAGGCCAGAAATCTGATGGGTGAGGGTCGCCCAGCAGAAATTTAGATGGGTGAGGGTAACCCAGGAGAAATTCAGATGGGTGAGGATAGCCCAGCAGAAAAGGAGTCAGTGATTCCCAATAGGGATCGTGAGATGTCTGGAGCGCTAGACTCCTTCCTCTTCTGTGATGCAGCCTGTGTATGTACCTGAATCGTGTTTTCTCCATTTGCCCTCCTACAGGGGGTCATACGCTGCTCTGTGTAGAAACCTAGAGCCTCCGAAGACTTCGACAGATAGAGAATGGACAGTGAAATACAGCCCGCGGCCACGTGGTAAGCTACAGATACTGATACACTGGGAAAGGGTTTTCAGTCATTGAGTACCACTCCTAGAATCCCTCTCCTTGCTTTATGAAACAGCGTTTTCACTGACCTTTATGGTGCTTGACATCTAGCTATGCAGGACTCTCTCCCACGCCAAGGTTACGGTCAGCTCAAATGCTGTGGTCGCTGCTCCCTTGCTTGCCTGTTTCTGTAATACTATCTCATCTATAGGAATTCCGAAATTACATGGGTGGTGTTGGCTGTTTTACGTTTATGAAAAGCCTATTATACACTCATACCCCGGGGTGGAAAATGTAAAATGGGAAAGTGCCTTGGAAGAGCGTCTGGAAATTTCTTATAAATGAAATGCATGCACCTAAGCCATGACTAGTCCGATTCAACTTGTAGGTATCCGCCCCACAGAAATAAAAACATGTACGAAGACATGATTTATACAAGAAGGTACATTAATAGCTTTATTCACAATGGCCCAAATCTGGAGACAGCCCAAATGTCCATCAGTAAGAATAAACAACCTGTGATATACTCGTACAATGCAATACGACTCACAAGAAAGAATCAAACCACTGACACACACGTGATGTGCCTGTGACTTAAATGCACTGCGGACGTCAGCCGCGCTCCAACATGGGGGTCTCAGGACCACTTACCACTTTACACTCATGTATATTCACTTTCTATCCCCCAAAGCTTTTGTGTATGTGGGTTACATTTTATAGTAATGGAAATTAAAGTGAGACAATTTTCAAACTATGTATTAATTCATTTAAAAAATGGTAAAAATATGCCCATTACAAATGAATGACCTTTTTGAAATAACTATATTTTCCCAAGCAAAACCAAAACAGTAATGGTGCTTTGTTAAAAAAAAATATTTTTGCAAATCTCTTGCATGTCTGGCTTAATAGATGATACTGGGGACTGCACATCTGCATATACGATCTGTTGTAGTAAGTTTTGTTGTGGAGGCTCAGCACCTGTGGCTCAATCAGCTAAGGCGCCAGCCACATACACCTAAGGTGGCGGGTTCGAATCCCCAGTCCAGCCCGCCAAACAACAATGATGGCTGCAACCAAAAAATGGCCGGGCGTTGTGGCGGGCGCCTGTGGTCCCAGCTACTTGGGAGGCGCAGGCAGGAGACTCGCTTGAGCCCAGGAGTTGGAGATTGCTATGAGCTGTGATGCCATGGCACTCTACCCAGGGGGATAGCTTGAGGCTCCATCTCAAAAAAAAAAAAAATACA
>CAUYQV010064994.1:0-41795 GCA_963574575.1 Galagoides demidoff
TTGACTGGCAATTTTGTGCAGAAACTGTCCCTGTAACGGGGTAACTCGTGACCAGTCAGCAATGTGTTAACATAAGAGCCTCAAGCCGGAGACTCTGTGTTTTGCTCCACGCCCGGGCACTCCCATCACCCTGCTTTTCACGTCTACCTGTGTTGTGAACCCACAGTAGGGTATGATTTTTTTTTGAACTTAAGACATTAAAACAACCTGAGCAGTATTTTCTGTTTGCCCACCTCACTCCCATTGTGGGCGCCCCCCATCCCTGTCGCAGGCCCGTGTTGCCACCTGGTGTCATTTCCTTCGCCTGAAAGGATGCTCAGATCTCCTGTGATAAATCCCTTCAGCTTTTGTAGGAATCTTGGTTTCACCTGTGCCTTTAGAAGCCCTTTTCGCTGGGTACGGGATTGGCTGGTGTAACCTCCCGCACGGCCCGGCCCGTCTGCTGCAGGTCACGCATCGCACCCTCGCTGGAAGCCCTGTCACTCTCCTTCCTCCCTCCACCTGCCCTGGTCTTCTCCCTCTGTCCTCTTTTCATTGGTTTTAGGTGTGATTTTCTTTATGTTTCTTACACTTGGGGTCAAGTTTCTTGCATCTATGGGTTTATAGTTTTAAGTGAATATTTCTTCACACTCTTCTCCCATCCCCCATCCTAAGCCCACTGTGTGGGGCTCCGGCTGCAGGTTCACCTGGCATGTGACGCTTGCCCGCGGCCCAGAGACACCCTCTGTCTTTCTCTGTGCTTTGCACTGGAGCCCGTCTGCTCCCCACCCAGCCAGGGCGTCTTCTAGCTCAGAGGTTGCTGTTTTTATGTCCGGAATCCACTTTTTGTCTTTTCTGTATCTTCCATGTCTCCACTTTTCTTTAGCTCCTTGAATACATGGAGTACAGTTATAATAACGTCTAAGTCAGCGTTTCCACCATTTGTTACCTCCCGGCACACTTGAACCTATAGTTAAACTTCCAAGGCACATTTATATTATGTTGATCAGAAACACAAAGAGTGGAAAAAGGAATACGCTTACTGTGCCTTGAAGTTGAAGATCGCTGGTCTAAGTTCTTGTCTAGTGATTGTCTAGCCTGTGTTGTTTCTAAGTCACTTTTGATCAATTATTCTCCTTATTAACAGGTCGGTTTTTCCACTTCTTTGCACACTTGGCAACCTTTGATCGGATGCCCTTCCTTGTGGATTTTACCTTGTTGTGTATCCCTGTAAATACCGTTAAGCTTTGTCCTGATGTGCAGTTATTTGCAAATAGTCTGCTATGTTAAAGTCTTGTTTTTGAGCTTTGCTAGACAGGACTAGTTGGACCTTTAGTTGGAGGCTAATTTTGCCCCATTACTGAGATAAACCCCTCTGGTGCTTGCCCTAATTCCCCATGAATTTTGATTTTTCCATGACTTGGCTGCTGGTCATAGGAACTGTTTCTGGCTCTGTATAAGCCCCACATTGCTTTCCTCTAAACCTGGCCTCTGGTGCTTTTCTCCTCTGCTGGCCACTGAGGGCTGCCGCAGATGCCTGGTGCTTGCCTGGCTCTGCAGCCCTCCCTGCACAGAGCCCTCCCCTGCACGCTCGGGCTTCCCGGGATTCCCCAACTTCTCGCACCATCTCCTCAATTTGGAGAAAACTGGGCTTTGAAAGTTTTCTCCAGACTGCAAACTGAGGCAACCGTGGGCCTATCTCATTTATTTCCCGTCTCAGGGGTCATCATTTTTGTTGCCTGGTGTTTAGTGCCTTGCAACCATCTTTTCAAATATTTTGTCTGATGTTTTAATTATTCATGCAGGAGAATAAAATTTATTTTTTCCTGCTTCACTTTGGCTAGAAGCAGAAATCTGAGCTACTGTTTTAATTTCTATGGATTTGATCTTAACTTATATGCTACAGAAAATTCCAAGAACCCTAAATGATACAGGACAAGTGGCGTCCCAGCCAGCTCGGTGGAGCTAGGTGGGGTGGACTGGCTGCCTCCCTCCGCCTTGGCAATATTGGTGTGGTGGCAGTGAGCAGAGGAATCAGCAGGCTGGAGGGTAGGCAGGGCCCCCAGCAGGAGGCTCCAGTAGCCGGAGAGGCCAGATAACTGCTGGGGAGATACCAGCACCTCAGCTTTCCCTTCCTTTGTACTTAAGGTTGAAAAAGGAACCCCCACCCCCACCCCCCATTTTGTAGGCCTTGGCAATTTCATGTAAATTTTGTAGGCCTAGGAATGAAAGGGACTGTAGCCATTCATTTGCAGCCCAGACAGGTCCCAGACACTCTAAATGTAACTACCCAGGGCCTCATGTGACTATATATACCCGGACAAAGAGCTGGGAGTGAGTGAGAGAAACAGACAGACAGAGAGAGCTTTTCTCTCCTGACTTGGGTTTTCTCTCTCTGCTGGGAGCTTTGGTGTTTTTGTTTATTTTCTGTAAATAAATCCTGTCTTACCACTAATCTGTGGTCTGCGGATTCATTCTTTGAGTCACTGAGACCAAGAACCTACTGAAGACAAAACCCTAAAGATGATGATTCAAAGCATATCCTAAGAACAAGAATGTCAAAATTATAAATTAAGTTATGAAAGTAGTAACGATCTAGCAATTACAGTGCTTATTGTGATTCAAATAAACTAAATTTCTTATAGTAAATAAGCGTGGCACATAAAAAGAGCTCTATAAATTTAATTTTGGGGAAAAATCTTGGAACATATTGTATAAAAAATTCACAGTGAAAATTGGTCAGGAAAAATAAATTATGAATCAATGTACCCTCCATGTTTATACATAATTTTTGCTGGGTTATTAATACTTATAAAAATTGATTTGGTAGCCATTAAACTAAAATGGGTAATATCAAGAGACAAAATTTTTAAAATGTTTACATGAATTGCTTAATAATGATATCCTAATGATACCAGAGTTTCAGGTTCTTGGCCTTGGTGATTTGAAGAATGAATCCAAGGATCACAGATCAGTGATAAGACAGGATTTATTCACAAAAACAAAGAATACAAAAACTACCTAAAAACTAAAGCTCCTGGCAGAGAGAACCCCAGAGGGGAACGAGCTCTCCTGCTCCCGCTCCAAGTCTGTCCTGGGCTCTTTGCTCAGGGGTTTATGTAGTCCCAGGGGTTGTTTCTACAGAACTCAATGTTTAGTTTTAGGGCAAGGGTCTTTGTCCGTTACAGCTAGCTGGCCAGTGAGCTCTCAGGCCTTGGAAACTTGCATGAAATTCAGCATTCAGCAAGCCCAGTGTCTCCCCGGCAGGTGTCCAGCCCTTCTGGCTACTGGAGCCTCCCAGGCAGCAGGTCAGCGCCTCCTGTCCTGTATCACTAACAGAATACACTGAGGTATAAATCAAGAATTAAGGCCGTGATGAAATGGTGCAGCCACTGTGGAAAACAGTGCGGTGATTCCTCAACATATTAAAGAGAATTTATCAGACAGCTCAGCAGTCACGCTTCTTGGTATAAACCCCAGAGAACTGAAAGCGGGGACTGGAAGGACGTCTGTGCCTCCACCTCTGGGGTGTCACGGACCCCTGCGCCTCCACCCCCGGAGTGTCATGGATGCCTGTGCCTCCACCTCCGGGGTGTCACGGATGTCACGGACGCCTGCACCTCCACCTCCACAGTGTCACGGATGTCATGGACATCATGGACGCCTGCGCCTCCACCTCCGGGGTGTCACGGACACCTGGGCCTCCACCTCCGGGGTGTCAAGGATGTCACAGACACCTGTGCCTCCACCTCCAGAGTGTCACGGATGTCACAGACGCCTGTGCCTCCAACTTCAGAGTGCCACGGATGTCACGGACACCTGCGCCTCCATATCCAGAGTGCCACGGATGTCACAGACGCCTGCACCTCCACCTCCGGGGTATCATGGTTCACAATAGCCCTGGGAGAAGCAGCCCACCTGTCCACTGACAGTAGATAAATGAAATGGGAGGGAATAGCTCTCAGCCCTGAAAAGAAGGAGATTCTGCTGCATGCTACAATGTGGATGAACTATGGAGACGTCGTGCTGAAATAAGCTTGGCCTGTCTGAAACACATGCCATGTGACTGCACTTATATGAGGTCCCCAAAGTCCCCACAGTCACAGAGATGGAAGCAGAATGATGCAGTGGGGACCTGGGAGCTGGGAGGGAGTTACCACTTAACAGGGAATGAGTTTCAGGCTGGAAGATCACAAGTCCTGGAGACCAACAGCAGTGATGGCTGCTGGTACTTAGTGCCACTGACCGTGCACTTAAAATTGGTTGGATGGTAAATATTGTTATGTGAGCTCAGTGAGCTCACAGCCCAGCAACGCCTTCATCCCATGAAGTGTTCCATGAGCGGAAGGCTGTGGTGACACCAGGACAGCTGGGCACATCACTGCCCTTGAGGGACTCAGGTTTCGGCAACTTGATTCTGGTGACCAGGAGGTGCAAAGGTTGGGGAGCTGTGATGCCTGTGGAGGGTGCTCTGCTGTGGGCTGCTCTGAGCCAGGGTCTGGGACGGGGTTGTAGGTCCAGGCACAGCCCCGGTGGGGGGCCCTGTGCAAGGATGGAGGGGGATGCATGGGGCATGGAGGTTAGGCCAGGACTCTGGTGGGCCACAGAGGGCCCTGAGGGGTGAGCTGTGCTCTGGAGAGACTTTGGGTGGGTCTGGTCCAAACCCCAGCCATGATGAGAAAGCCTGTCTGGTGCACTGGAGCCACACATGTGCCCTGAAACAGCCCCCGTGATGGGGTTCCTGGCACATACGAGGCACACAGCCTCCCATAGGGGGCAGCCCCATCATCTGCACACAGGTGGACCTGTGGGGCAGAGGGGCGTGTCACGGTGACTGCACCCCCAAAGCATCTGTACTCTCAGGCTTTTGTGGGGACTTGGTGTGATAAACAATGCGCAGGCCAGGCTATAGACCTGGAGAGCAGGTGACGCTGCTGGCCCTGGCAGTGCAGGGGATGAAACTCCCCTCCAGGGCTTGCCCCTTCCTGACCATGCTTGGTCTTCTGCTTCCTCTGTCCCCTGAGGGCGGCTTACCCCAGCTAGGTGAGCCTGTCCCTTCTCTAGCACTTGCTCATACGCCCCCTCTTCAGCTCAGGAGACCTGGGAGAGCTGGTCTCTCCTGGACATAGCCTCTCAGGGGTGGATCCATCCTGCGGCTGCTGTGGTGAAGCCTCACAGGCTGGGTGGCATCAACAGAGGCCGGGGGTCGGCAGGGAGGCTCCTTCTGAGGCTGTGGGAAGACCGGGCCCTGGCCTGTCTCCAGCTTCTGGGGTTACTGTGGGTCTTGGTGCTCTGTGGCTGCTAGGCACTTCACCCTGACCCCTGCCGCCAGCTCTCCTGCTTTCCACTTGCGTCTGTCCATGTGGCTGTCTCCTCATAAGGACACCAGGCGCTTGGGATCAGGGCCCAGTGTATTCAGGAGGACCCATGGTAACTCACCACATCTGCACAGCCTGAGGTACTGGGAGGCTAGGACTTCCACATCTGCTTTTGGGGAGACACAGTTCTGCCCATCAAGGGTGGTGTTTCTGGCCTGGGAATGTTGCTTTGACTCTTCAAAGCATCACACCCATCCCCTGCCTAGAAACCTGCTTCCACACCTTCCATCTCCCGAGCTGCCCAGCCCCCAGTGGAGCATTGGGGAGGGTAGGGGGTGGGGGCAATGGGAGGGCAGCATGGTCAGCATGCGTCTCCCTCTGAGGAACCAGGCTCTGGGATGTGATGTGTTTGACTCAAGAGCTCCTCCCTGCACTTCATCTCTTTAAAGAAAGGTGTAAGTAGGAGATTTTCACATATGTTTGAAAATAGACCCTTTGCTTCATGATTTCCATGGGTCACCTACCCTGCCTGCAAAGTCAGACATGACGAACCACCTGCAGCTTTCTCCAGGGAGGAAGACGCACACTGCTGTCACCTGCCTGCACAGATCTCCAGGGAGGAAGACGCACACTGCTGTCACCTGCCCGCACAGATCTCCAGGGAGGAAGACACACACTGCTGTCACCTGCCCGCACAGAATGCCTCCGTTCAGCCTCTCTCGGGGTAGGGCCCGCCAAGCTTGCTGGGCTCTTGGGTAACATGAAGCCAATCACTTCATTAATGTTCATCACGGAACAAGTGGAATTTCACCTCTGACCTTGAACTCCACCCACCACGGCAGTCCTGCCAAGTTCTAATTTCAGCCTCAGAAACTGGGAACCTCTGCCAAAGGGGAGTCCCTCACCCTCCCTATTACAATTATAAATACTTCAAAAGGCCATAAATGTTTTCAGAAGAAGTCATAGCCAATCAAGGAGCCATACACACAGGCTGTAGGCTGAGAAGCGTCACACGTGAACAACCTTAATGGCATTCCCCTCCAGCTCTGTCCCAGGCAGGGTGGCAGGGCACTGCAGGGGATCCAGCTGCCTTCTCCGGGCTTGCCTCTGTGTCCTGGACACTTTCCCACTGTCCCCAGGCCCCTTGGTCTGTGTTTCTGTGCAGGGGACTGTGCTGGGCATGCCCTCTGTGACCACTCCAGAAAGCAAGTGTCTACTCTGTCTCCCCTGGACTGTCTGATGACCCCAAAGTGGAGTCAGCCACAGCCCAGAAGAGGCCTGAGGGGGACTCATGCCCTGTTCCCTGGCCTCCGGGTCTGGGCAGTAGGAGACACTGGATTCCCTGTTGAGATGGGGCTCTCTCCAGCAGGAACTGGAAAAGGTCCCGTTTCTTCTGTGCTCCACAGAAGAGCAGGAGAGTGACCCAAGGGAGTGAGGGATGACCTGGAGGACCTCCCAGAGCAGGTGATCTGAGAAAAATTTCAGATGACAGAGAACTGCGGGGAGAACTCAGCATGAGCCCCACACAGGCTCTGTGGGCGCGAGCGGGGATCCTCAGCGTGAACCCCACACGGGCTCTGTGGGCGCGAGCGGGCATCCTTTCCTTCTGTCAGTGTGTCTCTTTTGCTGCCCACAGCAGGCAGTGCACACGGCCAGAGCTGAGCTAGGGGCAACAAGGCAGGCCAGTTAGCAAGTGACCAGCAGCTAACAATGATGGGAGCAGGAACGATGGGACGGGTGGTTCCTTGAGCCAGGTGGAGGATGAGGAGGGCGTCCACAGAGGTCACCTGGGTGCAGCAAGACCCCAGGGAGGAGCCAGGGTGTCCCAGGGAAAGCCAGGCATGGAACAAGGTGGGGGTACCTTGGATGCATCTCTGCATACCACCGTGCAGGACTCTGCACAGGGCTGTCAGCATAGCCACAGTGTGATTCCATCTGGCTGTGTGGACTTGGACCATGACCACACAGGAGGACAGCAGAGCCTGGTTGTCCAGAGGCCGGGTGGGATGGCCTGCAATGGAGAGAAGCAGTGGCTACCGGGAAGTTTCAGAGGATGGTGGCAGGACTGCACATTGGGCTGGAGGAGTGTGAGGAAGGAGAGTTGCTGCTTGGACAGCACCTGTGTCTCAAGGAGTAGGGCACCGGCCCCATATACCAGAGGTGGCAGGTTCAAACCTGGCCCCGGCCAAAAACTGCAAAAAAAAAAAGTTGCTGCCTCCCCTTCACCCCCACCCCCGCCAGCTTCTGTCCCAAGCAGCTGGTGGGTAATGGGCCATCCGAGGTGTGGAAGTTGTGGGCACATGGGGTTTGAAATGCACTCGGCCCATCCAGGTGGAGACGCCAAATGGTAGAGGGGTCTGAGAACTTGAGACCAGTGATTCGGAATCACCTGGGGGTTCTAGGAGGAGGGAGGAGGAGTGGCCAGAGAGGGGGAGAAGGTGAGCCCTCTGCTGACTGACCGTTAAAGGTCACCAAGCCCCAGTCTGAATTCTGCCTTGCCCTCCCCCTGGTGCTCAGGGAGCTGCAGGGGCTGAAGCCACTGATGGTGCTTTTCCTCCCCTGGGGCCTTGCTCCTGACTCCCAGAAACACAGGTGGGTTCAGACTCTAAGAGGAAAAGTCCCACCTACAAAGAGGGGGAATGTGTGTCAGAGTTGCTCAGCAGGTGTCGGCAGAGTGTCACCTTTGACGGTTGTGCAGAAGGAAGCAGGAGAGGAGACAGGAGCCCACGGGAGAGAGCTGGGCTCCTCCCCCCGCCCCCCAGCCCACTTGGGCCTCAACGTGGTTAATGAAGAACATGCCTGGTGTTTCCGGCTAATTTGGTTTCCTGCCAAGACAAATTAGCCCCAGTGGCTCCCCTTCCCTGGGACAACATGGCCGGCCCTTTGGTCTCTGAGACTGAAGCCCTAGCCCAGCCACAGGGCCAACCTGGGGAGGATTGCCACATCCTCTGTACAGCAGCGGTCACCCTGGGCAGCTCTGCTTGGTAACGTCGGTAGCTCTGCTAACAGAGGAAGGATAAGGGAGCGCCTGCTCTGGGTACCAGGCCCTCAGCTCCCCTGGGAAGCACCAGCCAGGAATCTGGGGTGGCACAAGCCCACCGCCGGGGCCTCCCTGGAGACAGCGTGGCTCAGCATGGCCACTCCCCAGTCTCATAGCTTTGCCTGAGACCCTCATTTTCCTGCACTCGGAGCAAACCTCTGCCATGACTCGGATGGGTTGAGAAGTACCCAGCTACACATATACCCACCCCCAGTTACCCATGCACCTGACCCCCAGCTACACGCACACCCCAAGCTTATTAACAGGCTGCAGAAGGACACCCCCCCTCTTCCCCGGGAATCTTCACGTGCTCCCTAATGGAGGTTCACACAGTGGAGAGGGCTTTCTAGGATACCCCACAGGCTGCCCTGGGGGGCTGAGGCTCAGCACAGTCTTGGGGATGGAAGAGGACCCCCCAAAGAACAGAAGTCTAATTTTACCCGAGCCGAGACCAGCCCAGAGCCAGCGCCTTCTTTGTTCCTAAATGCTGGCTTGGCACAGCCCCAGTGCCTGGGAGTCAGTGGGTCTCACAGATGTGGGGGCTGAGTATTGGTGCTACCATGTCCCAAGGAACTGGACAGCTGCCCCAGTGACAGCAGGGACCGCTGGAGCTTGGGCATCAGACTCAGGCATGTGCTGCTGAGTCTGGATGCCAGCCCAGCACGTGCAGCCCTGCGGCCTGAGCCAGTCCCTTGGTGGTACCTCCCCACATGAAGACCCCGTTCCCGACTGAGAGCTGTGAGGATGACCTGGTCTTTGAAGTCCTGGAGATCAGGCAGGAGGCTGCTGCAGCAGAAATGTCCTGTGTGAGAATAAAGAAGTGGGACTGGAGCTGGTGAGGGGACAGTGGGACCCAGACGCAGACAGCCCCAAAGGCGGGCCTGGGAGGCTGCAGGTCGAGGAGCTGGCAGAGACCCTGGAGAAGACAGAGCCGAGCTCAGAGTTCCGGGATGGGCCAGGACAGAGGACAGACTGAGGAGCTCGCCTGGGGCCGGCAACAGTCCTCCTCCTTGAAGAGGACGCAGGCCGGCGTGATAGCTGTGCATTGTGGAATTGTTTACCCTTCATCTTACAGACTCTTGTCTTCCTGAACAATGTCGAGACAACAGACATGTCCTAGGATCAATTTATACATCCCGTAGTAAATGGTTTCCAAAGGCATGTTCTTTATCTTCATCTCAAACCATCTTTTCTCCTGTTCTGCTGGCAAATGTTTCCTGAGCCCCCGGGTTCAGAAGTGCTGGTGGTTCCCATCCTTCAGTCACCTGTGTGTGCTGCTCGACCTCACGGGGTTTCTGGACTGAGCGACACAACACCTCTTGTTCCTGCACTCACTTCTGCTGTGAGGAGGGGCTTCATTTCTGGCTAATGCGAATGCCGGCCCAGCTCTCAGGTCTCCACGGCTCCTTTTCCAGAGAGAGCAAAGGAGAAACTCCAGACTTCAGCCGGCCACTCTGCGTCCTTCCCACGCCAGCCCTGGTGGCTGCCCACTGACTGACTGCCTTCCTTCAGCTGTAACACCCCCCCCCCCCCCCGAGTGTGTTGTTGAACAGGGAATTCTTGACTGTCTTTCAAGGAATTGGTCCACTTCATCTAAACCATTGGGTTTATTGGCGTGTTGTTCAACGTATCCCTTTATTCTTTTAATCTTTTATATCTTTTTTGAGGCTTATTTTCTGATTCGATGGTAAATACTCCATGGACACTCAGTTGCTGTGCAGAGCGCTCTGCCGGGAGGGTGGTGCCGTCCAGGTCTTTGCCGTGGACTTTCTGTGTGTTCTATCACTCACCAGCAAAGGGATGTGGAATCTGTTAATTATTATGAATCTGTCTATTTCTTCTTGCAGTTCTATGAACTTTTGCTTCATGTATTTTGAGACTGTGTAATAAGAAGCATGAACATCCGGATTTTTATGTCCTTTTGGTGAGTCGACCCCTTTTTCATCACAAAACGATCATCCCTGGTCAAGGTCTTGGCTTTGATGTCTCCTGCGCCTGGTGTTAGCGTCACCACTCCAGATTCATGGCTGCTTGGTCTTGGCAGGTGCTTCTTTTTCTCATCCTCTCATTCTTCATATAATTGTGTCTTTGCATGTAGAGCAGGTTTCCTGTAAGCAGCAAGGACTCGCTTTTTATCTGATCTGACAACATCTGTCTTTTAGTGGAGGCGTTTCCATAATTTACATTTCGTGTGATTACTGATAAGGTTCAGCAGAGTCTATCTCACTATTTGCTTTCTATTTGTCCACCTGTTCTTTATTCTCTCTTTTTTAGCCCTTTGTCAGATTAACTGGACAGTTTTTACAATTCCGTTTTATCCCCTTATCTGGCTTATTACCTATAACCCATTGTTGTGTTATTTCAGTGGCCGCCTGGAGGCGTATCTTATACATGTCTGAGTTGTCACAGTCTACCATGGAGTGACATCCTACGACTTGAGGTATAAGAACCTTGCCGTAATAGCTACTTCCATTTCTTCTCTCCTGCCCTTTATGCTGAGATTGTTATTCATTTTACTTGCACATACACTGTAAACATCACACTGCATTATTATTTTTATTTAAGCAGTCAATTTTATTTTAAAGACATCTATGTAAGAAGATTACCATTGGTTACCGTTTCTGGTACTGCTCATTCCTTTGCGTGGACCCGTTATTTCCACTTGTTGTCATTTTCCTTCTGATGAACTTTCTCAAACATTTCTTGCAGTGTGCTCTGAAAATTTCTTTAGTTTGCATTTCTCCAAAAAAACACAAAGACCTTGTTTTACCTTTATTTTTGGAAGCTATTGCAGGCAGGCATAGAATTTCAGGTTGGTAGCTTTTTGTTTTTGTAATTTAAGTCCGAGGCCCCGCACTTCCCAACTGAATCATTTCTCGGCATGTAAACTGTCTCCTTTCTCTGCTGTGTTACGGGTTCTCCATCCATCGCTGGTCTGGGGCAGCGCAGTTACGGTGTGTTGGTGTCCATCGCTGGTCTGGGGCAGCATGGTTATGGTGCGTTGGTTTCCTCATAATTAAGACTCATTGAACATCTTGGGTTTATCAGTTCATAGTTTTCATCAGATTTGAAAACATTCTTGCCCATTATTTCTTCAAATGTATTTCTTACCCCCTCTTCTCTCCTCTCCTTACACATGTTAGGGCACTTGAAGCTGTCTCATACCACACTGGTACTCTTCTCACTTAAACAAAAAACAAACACGAGCTTTCTTTTTCCCTCTATGTGCTTCTTTCTGGAGAGTTTCTGCATCTTCGAGCTCGTGGATATTTTCTTCTGTAATGTGTGATCTGCTGTTAGTCTTTCCAGCGTGGTCTTCATGTCAGACATTATAGTTTTCATCTTCAGAAGTTCAGTGTGTCCTTTTTATATCTTTCACATCTTTACTTAACCTTTTAAACATATGGGATACAGTTATGGCAACTTTTAATTCCTTTGTCTGCTAGTTCTAACATCTGCATCAGTTTGGGGTTGGTTTGAATTGACCAATTTCTCTCCCTTGTAGGTTATATTGTACGGTTCTCTGCATGCCTGGCAATTTGACTGGGTGCCAGATACCACAGATTTTGTTTGGATGGGTTCTGGGTGTTTTTGTATTTTTGCAAATATTCTTGAGCTTTGTTCTAGGATGTGATTGAGTTCCTTGATCCTCTTGGGTCTTGCTTTTAAGATGGTTAAATGGGAGGAGAGCCTCATTCAATCTAGGAGAACTTACTTTCCATCACGGAGGCAAGTGGTAAGCACTCCACCCGACACCCTCTGAAACTTCCAGTTTGCCTCATAGGAGCAGGCACTGTTCCAGACCCACGAGTGCCAGGCACTGTTTTCTCAAGTCTACACTGATGCTTTCTCAGTGGTGGCAGTTTCCTCACACCCATCTGCTGCCCAGGTGGGGTGTGCTTTGCAGATCTGTGGATTCTCTCCTCCCTGGAGGCCTGCCCTGAAAACGTAGTCGCACTGTGCTCCCCAGACTCTCAACTCAAGGGATCTGGGGGTTCTTCCTGGGTTCACCCTCCCTGTGCTGTGGCCTGAACACTCAAGGCAGTGAACTGGGCGGCCATAGTGGTCACCATGTTCCTTTGCTGCCCACAGGATCACCGTTCTTCACCACCTGACTCTGGTGTTTTGAAGATGGTGTTTTGTGTATCTGGTCTGGTTTGTTACAAGTGGAGGGTAACTTTGGTCCCTGTTATTCCATCTGGACCAGAAGGGAAGTGGCTGGCCTTGGACTTACTACACGAGGGTTTTGTAGATAGGTGAGTAAATGCATTTAACTGGGAAGTGAGGAAGGAGGCTGGAGGCATCTTCGCAGCCTTGGGGGCATCATCGCTGCCTTCTGCACTTACTTGTCCGTGAGTCTTGTTTCTCATGAGTGACAGTCTTGAGGCCCAGGAACCCATTGAATTCATTTTCGTGACACCCTGAAGGGCTGTCTTAAACACTATGGGCTTTAATATGCGTTTGTTCAATAATTCAGTAGCCATTCACACGTGTGCGACAAACTTGGGTGAAATGCAGTAGAACCGCTGTAAGTTTACTACCCAAGGGACTGTCACCGTGCAGAGGTGGTCTCTACAAGGAAGTAGGCTGACTGTCCCCACACACACATGGGGTGCATGTCTAGTCTGTGAAAATTAGGTCAACTTAAGGAGGGGGTCAGTGCAGGGAGCTGGTCCACTAGGAAGGTTCCCCTGCAGTTCCCCTGCAGTTATTAGACTTTTGCCTGTCACCCCTGCACTGCCAGGCCTCTTTCCTCTGCTCTACCTCCCATGGGCAGCCCCTCCCCCACACATCCCAGGACAAAGGGGTGGTGGAAAGACGAGGTCCATGGTAGCATCTCCTACATGGCACCATAGTCTCTCCAAAGATTTCAGCTCACTGTGAGGGGCAGAGAAAGCAAAGCCACGACTGAAAACCAAATAAAGTTGCCGTGCAGGTTAACTGGAGAACAAAGAGGGCAGGGCCTGTCACTGGCGGCTCAGCTTCACGCAGGGGCCCAGGCGGTGACCGCAGCTCCCCTGGCGGGGCCTGAAGGCAGCATGTGTGGACCCTGAAGGAGGCGCTCAGGCCCAAGTGCAGGACACGGGTGTCCACCCACACCTGAGGGTGGCTGCACTGCTGGCTGGAACTCAGGACACAATTATTCTGGCAGGACCAGCCAGAGGCCATTATAAAAAGGGGCGAGTGTTCAGTTAAATTCCTTAACGTTTCCATTTTTCTCCCCTTTCAGAGTAATTCTGCCTGTTTTCCTTCCAGTAGCAGTGTGGGGCCAGCAGCACGTGTCTCAGATATGGCCGTGGGTCCCACTGGGACCAAACGAAGCTGCTAGCGGCACAACCAGCCAGAGGCCCTGGGCTGGGGGGGCCGGGGGAGTCTGGCCTCCCCCTTCCAGCCTCAGGTTCCCAGCCTCAGCGGCGGTGCCAGGAAGGACTGTCAGACGCGGAGTCCTCACCGCGATGCGCTGCAGCGCAGGGGACACCTGGCCTTATTTCCCAGCCAGTTTCACTGCAGAATGGGCGCTACTTGCCGGTTACAGAATGTTCTGTTTGGGGACAGTCTCGGTTCTCCCGCTATCCCCAGGCGTGCCCCGTTCCTTGAAGGGGATGTGGGAGGCGCTGAGCCCAGAGAAAGACCCTGCAAGCCTCGGGAAAGGACCGGCCCAGAGCCCGAGTCCCGGCTCTGCCGGCGGACAGATCCGCTGCGCGCAGCGCCCTCTTGTGGTCACCGGCAGACGGGCGCGTCGAGGGCCGGGCCAGGCCCGCGCTTCTGCGCAGGGAACCGCGTCCCCGCTCCTTCCCGCGTGTGCACACATCCCGCTACAGCAAGTGGGATCTTACTTGGAATTGTTCCCTTCTGTCCTAAGGAAATAACATGAACATTAAGTTGTTGTTGTTGTTGTTGTTTTTAAATCTCAGAACTATAGATGGAGATTCCAAAATCACTTGGTATCCAGACTGGAATCTCTCACAACGCTTGTTCAAATCCCCTTTCTGTAAAAATAAGGAGAAACTAGAAGCCAGAGGTGTGGAGTGGCTTCCCTGAGGTCATACAGCACATTTCTGGCAGTCACCCAGGGATCAGGCAGCTCTGGCCCCTCAGTGGACACAGCGGGAGACTGACCCACAGTGAGGGACCCACAGGGGCCCCTGAGAGCTGAGAGCTGGGCACTGGGTGATTCTCCCCTCTAGCCAGCCTCTTCCTGGGCAGACCCTGGGGGACAGCGGCTGCTGTGAGGGTGAGTGCATGGTGGGGCTCTGGCCAGCACAGAAAGGGCGGGGCCAGTGGCAGGGCCTGGCCTCCCTCCTGACCCTTTTTCTCCTGGCTTCTCTGGTCTCCTGGTCTCTCCCCCACTCACCAAGTGGCCCATGGTGACAGCTGTGTGGCCTCATGAAGCGGGTCCTGGGTTTTCCCTTTGTTTTAGTTTGGAGCAAAATTTATTTCTTTTTTATTATTGTGGTAAAAGATATGTAACATAAAAGTAACGATTTCAGCCCTTTCTAGGTGTGCAGCTCAGGGGCACTGGGCAGCCTGAGGTCACTTCACCCTCTCTCTGTCTCCCGGGCATTTCCATCTTCACAGTCTGAGACTGTCCCCACAGAACCTGGGGGGCAGGCCGCCTCCCTCCCCGCCCCAGGATTCTGCTTTTGACTCTACGAATTTGACTCTTCCAGGGACCTCGTATATGATGGAATCACACAGCATTCTTCTTTTCCTGGCTGGTTCATTTCACTTAGCAGAATGTCCCTGCACTCTATCCGCGACGCTGTAGCACGTGCCGGGGTTTCCTTCTTTTGAGGGCTGAGTGACATCCTCTGTCTGTGCCCCCAGCATCGTGTTTACCATCATCTGCTGACAGATACACAGTTGTTTCCACAGTCTGCGTGGTTTGCTGAGGCCTGGAAGTGGGGCTGTCACCTCTGATGGGCAGTGACAAGCTAAGTAACAGGAGTGGGTGTGTGTCCACACAGAGCAAGGCGCCCACAGGGCCCAAGGCCCCTCAAGCAGCCCTCCGCTTTCCCCCGGGGTGACAGCATTTTGGGCACTCTGGTTCACAGAGCTCTCCTGCCCCGGCCCCGGCTCAGCCTGTTGCCTGGGATCAGACGATATCTGAAATTTGAAATTTTATTCAGGAGGATCAGGAACCTGAAAATCATTGTCTTTTCTGTGGATCTGAAAACACAGGAAACTTGCTGGTTTGCTGAAAAGTCAGTTCTCAAATTATCAATTACTAAATGCATTAGGCAGAAATATCAGGAGGGCAGCAGAGGTGAGCCTCAGACGTTATCGTGAAGTTCTCACACCCAGGGGCGCCTGGCCTGTGCCTCCTGCTTCTCTCTGTCTTTCCGCATTGCTTTAATTTTCTTTAAAGGCAAAATCCAAAAACACCGCCCGTAACCACTTGTGCTTATTCTCAGTGGTCTCCAAAGCAGCCCCAGGACCTCTCTTCACGTTCCCTGGGAGGGACACGATGACAGGCAGGGACCTCTAAAGATCTCTGAAATTAATGTCTGGTTAAAGCTGATGCCAAGGAAGGGACTTGTGAAATCAATCACCTGCTTTCTGTTTGTGTCTGCTTCCACCGGGTTCTAGAATCTTCGCTGATGCTGAAGTACTCTGCCTGCAGCAGCCCTTCCCCAACCAAAACTCACAGAATGAAGCGGTTGCCACTGTTCTTTCCCAGCTCTCAGCAAACTCCCTCTTTCAAGTCTGACAGCAGAAGGGTGAGGCTCCGTCCTTGTGGGTGATTAAAGGTGCGAAGAGCCGCAGGTAAAGGATTCCTGCTAAACACCCTGTCTGATGGTGGCAGAGGCCCCATCCCGGAGAGGCAGGCAGTGAGCAGGGCAGGACCGGGGCCTGGTCCACAACATCCTGCCCTCGGGCAGTTCCAGGTCCCTCAAATCCAACAGGCACTACCGAGGAGGTTACCTAGAGTTCAGTCGAGCAACTGAGTGAAATGAGAAAACGTTACGTGAAGTAAAACCCTCGCCCATGAAACACGAAGCTGTTATTCTCTTTTTATGAACGCTAGTAAATTGCTTGAGAAATGGAAGTGTTGTAAAAGAAATATTTCCGTTGGGAGCTGGGGGTGCCCTGCGTCAAAATGGTCACACAGAAATCTTCTGGATGAAGAAGCTTTAAAACTCTGAATGCGCTTTAAGCTATACCCTCGGTTAGCTTAATTAGAACAAGATTTCTTTTTTCAATAAACTTCCAGTTTTTCTGTCTACGTTGTACTCTGCTTAAATCTTTTAAAACTAATTCTTAAAACTAAAAATGTGTTCTCATAGCAATTCCATAATTTCTAATACACTTGATATAGACCATTTTGTAGCTAATGAAATTCTTTTCTAAAATTACTTTTTAATTTTCGCTTATTTGAGCTCTTAGAAAGCTCCAGATTGCTAAACGGGAAGCTTAAATGAATTTGGTCTTTGTTGCAGAAAGCCTTACCAAGCAATTTCACATTTAATTAAAAAGAAAAACTAATTTAAAATTGTTCAGGAAAAGATACCATTTAAATAAAAAACTTTCCTTTTTGCTGTAGCTGGATAAGATTTGAATAATCTAAACTCTTTTACGCAACTATTAAAACGAATGAAACCTTGGAGTAAAATGTGGCAAATCTAATGTTAGCCTCGGAGCAATTTTACTCTCATTATCTGGATCTTATTTCCTTTTAAAAAGCAAATCTTTGGCTTAGTAGAAGGCTTTCTTTACACCTTACATTTTAGTAGAAATATTGGTGATTTTGAGTATATCGTCTTGAAAAGTCTTCTGCAGAGGAAAAAAGGAGATGGTGTTAAATTCTATTTCCCAGTTTTCACGGCAGCGTCTCTGACACAGAGCAGTGAACTTTTTGATGAAAGTGCCTTCACCAGGCCTTCGGGCTTTCCTGAATTTGTCTAGAGAAAGAAGAAAGACAAAAATCTTTCCCATCTGTAATTTTTTAAAGTTATAAAGCATTTTTAAAACATTTGGTATTCTCTGTCTCCAAACACATCTAGAGTTAGGAGTTACTTCTCTTCTCTAATTCTGGAACACGTGTAATTTCATACGACCTTCTGCCCATACTCATAAACAGATGGACAGACGCAGCCATGGCAAAGCAGCACCCCTTTCTAAAATACAGGCCCACCGTGTTTAAAAATGAATGTTTGGCCCGTCAACTTGGTATATGATAAAGACTTCATTAAAAATCCAGGCTTGGGGTTCTTGGTTCTTTTCTGAGCCTTGCGATGGTGTGTGTATCTCATAATTAGAAAACAGTATAGCAAGAGAGGCATGCTCCCTGAAGTTAATTCAAGTCAACGGTCCACGCGACGTCCACCATGCAGGGGGTAAAGGCTCAAACTCACACCCACACTGACCTCTTCCTTCCGGTAGCCCTGGATGTTTGCAGGAGAACTGGGGTCCCATCGCCCCGGCATGTGGCAGCCAGCCGTCTCTGCAGGGGGCACGGCCTTATCCCATCTTTGCAGTTTCCTGGGGCCGTCTGACTGAGGCGGGTGACGCCGTCTTTGATTTTATGACGTAAGTGCTCCCACCACATTCATGTGGTGGCCACACCTGGCCACATCTGAAAATCCGGCCACATTGTCTCTATCTTTGGAGGAAAACAAGTGTGTGTACTTTGTCCGGGTTCATTACCGGAGTTGGCCGCCTGAGTTGGGCACCGCTCTGCTGCTGATTGTAAAGTTCTGCAGGTGTGCTCACTGTCACCAAGTCCAGCCAGAGAGACCGAGGCCAAGGTCGCCATGTAATTAGCAGGGTTCCTTTCCCTCCTTTAATCAGCTGCTAACACCTCCTTGCTGTTTAATATCATGGCAAGCACAGTTATAAACAGTGAAGGAAGTACTCTTGAAATAATTTTTAAAAGTTCTGCTTAGTGACAAACATCAAATGCATCTTTTAATACAGAAGAATTTTGTTTCACTGTGAAAAAAACTCAGTCCTATTCCTGGTGCTTTATTCTGGTTGTGGGAATTCTTTTTCCTTGTCTCTCTCTCTCTCTTTTTTCCTTTTCCACAAAGCAATTTCTCTGCACAAGCAAACACTGTATCTTTTGTTTATTTTCACCCATTTTATCTGAGACAAAATATGCAACAATCTTTTACTCAAGAGCAATTAGTTCTTTTCCCGTTTCAGAAAATGATTAAACACACAGACTTAAAGATGAGAGTATTCCTTTCAAAATGACTAACCATTAAGTTGTAAACATGACTTAGAGGTTATTTTCCTATAGAAAATAACTATAATTTCCTTGAAATCTAGTTCTTTATGTAGTTAAAGTTACTTATTTATTTGAGGACTTAAATGCACTTCAACATTTTATGTGCCCTGTGTACCTGCGTAAAAACCCAGTGTTTGGAGCCTGGTGTTGTATCCCTTACACATCTAATTTTATCACTGCTCTGTAATGCACGCTGGTGTTCTCCTGATCACAGCGTAAAATGCTAAAGTGCGGAAGAAAAGGAGCCAGGGACAGTCTGAGGGACACCAGGCTGGGGATGTTCTCGTCCTGGACTCCTCAGGAGTCCTTCAGATGCGGATGGAAGGCTGAGGAAGGGTCTCAGCGTGTTTATTGATACAGGATGTTGGAGACAGACAGACAAGCCTCGGCGTGTGATCAAGCACTCTCCGCGCAGATCTTATGGAATGTGGCATTCCAGACTTTAAAGGAAAGGGGGGATCACCATGGCAACAGCACACAGGGGCTGGAGATGGGGGGATCCCCTTGGGAACTCGAAAGCTGGCAGATTGTTAAGTATTTGCAACTTAAAAAAAAAAGAAAAGGAAAACTCCATGAGTCTGCCAGATATGTGTACAGAAACGGAATGTGGTAGAGGGCCGTCCAGAAAGTCACGGGGACGTGCGGCGGGAGCCTGCAGGACAGAGCCGTGGACACAGGAAGCTGCCGCAAGGCCTGCCCTCTCCACTCGGGGAGGGACTGCTGCCACTGGAGGTCCAAGGAGGAGCAGAGTTGGAAGGAGGCCACAGCCCGGCCAAGGGCGGCCCTGCCTGTCTGCTCTTGGCCCCGCCGGCCCTTGTCTCTCGCAGCTGGAGAATGCTGTGTGACCTGCAGACGGTTTTAGACCCAGGCGGGCAGGCTGGCCTGGCCACACCACTCAGAGCCACGCGGAGCCCGAGCAGTCCCCCCATGGTAGCACCTTGGCTCCCAGTGCTGTGGCGAGTCCGTGTGGAAATGGCTTACTGAAGTTATCACAAAATCTCTTAGAATTGCAAATAATAACCGAAGAGAATCAAGTGTAACAATGACTGTGAATGAGTGTGGTTTGTGGTCAAAATATCCGTAAGAGGAAAATGGGGCTAATTCAGACAGACCAGGGGATGAACCAAAAAGGGCACATTTGGGGGACATGGAGCCAGTCTGATGCTGAGAGCCAGTGGCCTGGAGGCAGCACTTGCTGGCCGCAAGTGCCATGTCCTTATGGGATCCTGACCACAGGCCTGGGGCTTCTGCAGGGCCCAGTGGGGACAGTGCAGGGTGGGTGGACATCAGTCAACACAAACGCAACAAAACTTCCCTGGAAATTCCAGCTCGGCAGCGAGCCTGGGGCATAGCTGGCCGCTCATGCTTGCTCTCCTGGCTGTCAGTGTCCACGGCAGAGGGGGAGGCTGGGATGTGTGTAAGTCAGACAGCTTGCTGTTTTGGACATTTGCGGTGAGATCAGCACAGCCCCCACCCCAGGTCCCCTGGTAGCCGGCTGTGCAGGACACGCCCAGGTGCAAGCACCCTGCCCTTGCTTCACCGTGTCTTTGGGTGGCCAAGGTGACGGCTACTTACAAGTATCTCCAGTGGAGATGAGGAGTTGGGCATTTTATAGGAAGGCTGTGGGGGTCAGAGGGGAGGGCTCTGGGGACCCCAGCAGAGGCGGGCTTGGTTCCAGGCTGGTGAGCTTGGGAGATTTGTTTTGCCTCTCAGAGCCTCTATTTTCTCCTCGGCAAATGGGCTTAATACTTGTCTGCCTCCAGGGGCATGCAACACAGGAGGCCAGTGGCCCGTCGTGGGGAGGAGGAGAGGTGGGAGGGGAGGGGACTTCAGTAAGTGCCCGTCTGTCTGTCTGTCTGTCTTTCTTTCTTATTAAATCATAGCTGTATATTAATGCAATCATGGGGTACAATGTGCTAGTTTCATATACAATTTGAAATGTTTTCATCAAACTGGTCAACATAGCCTTCATGGCATTTTCTTAGTTATTGTGTTAAGACATTTATATTCTACGCCTAATAAATTCACATGTACCCTCGTAAGAGGCACTATAGGTGTGGTCCCACCAATTATTCTCCCTCCACCCATCCTCCCCCCTCCCTCCCCTCCCTCTCTCCTTTCCCCTTCTTCTTGGGATATAAGTGTTTCATAGTAAGACTGAATACATTGGATACTTTTTCTTCCATTCTTGAGATACTTTGCTAAGAAGAATATGTTCCAGCTCCATCCATGTAAACATGTAAGAGGTAAAGTCTCCATCTCTCTTTAAGGCCCCATAATATCCCCTGGTGTACATGGAGGAAGCTCAATGAATGGATCAGTAAATTGTGGTATATGTACACCTTCTTGCTTTTCTTAATAGTGAAACTGATAGTGATTGTCATAAAAGTGCTTCAGAAAATGCAGAAACACTTAAAGGAGAACATAAAGGCAATGTCTTTCTTTTCTTGTAGTTTTTGGCTGGGGCTGGGTTTGAACCCACCACCTCCAGTACATGGGGCCGGCGACCTACTCCTTTGAGCCACAGGTGCCACCCCATAAGGCAATTTCTAACCCAGCAAAACCCAGGGAGAGAGCGTAGCAATCTCTCCCTTCCTCCCCTCTCCCTCACTCACTGGCAAGTGGACTCATGATAAAGAGTTTTTTTTATTGTGACAAAATATATTAATATATAACACAAAATTTACCATTTGAGCCAGTTGAATTGTTGTGTTTAATAGTATTAAGGATATTGGCCTCATCGTGAAACTATGAACACCGTTCCTCTGTATCCCTTTTCATCTTGGAGAAAGCCGAACCTTAACCCATGAACTTTAACCTGGTCCCCCAGGCCTGGCTCCAGCATTCTGCTTGCTGTCTCTATGGGTCTGACCGCCCGAGGGCCCTTGTACAGGAGGAATGGCACAGCGCTGTCTTTCTGTGGCTGGCTTGCCTGGCTGCCTTTCTGTTTTCAGGCCGGGCCCCATCTCACCTCGTGAGTACACACATTCTGAGTGTTCACTCATTCAGCGGTTGACATTCAGGTGGCTCCTGCCTCTCAGCTGTGGTGCACGATGCCCCTGTGAACACAGGTGCACACACATCTACTCCAGCCTCTGCTTTTGATTCTTTGGGGGACATCCCCAGGAAGGGGGACTGCCACAGCACGTGGTGACTCTGAGGAGCAGCTGGGGCGTCCCCCACAACAGTCACACCGTGTTCCTCTCCTGCTAGCGGTGCACAGGGCTCCAATTTCTCACATCCTTGCTGACGCTTATGAATTCTGGGGGTTTTTTTGTTTGTTTGTTTGTTTTTTGCAGTTTTTGGCCAAGGCTGGGTTTGAACCTGCCACCTCCAGTATATGGGGCCAGTGCCCTACTCCTTTGAGCCACAGGCGCCACCCCAAGGGTTTTTTGTTTTGTTTTTTTTTTTATACACATGCATCAGTCATCGCCGTGGATGGGGAGCAGAGCTGCACCGTGGTTTTGATTCCTGTTTCCCTAAGCGCCAGTCAGCTGGGCCCCTTTCCATCTGGGACCCCTGCTCGTCTTCTTTGGAGAAGTTGTCTCTTCAAGTCCTTTGTCCATTTCTTAACTGTGTTGTTTGATTTTTTTGCTGTTTTATAGAGATCCTCTTACAGGGCCCTTCTCACCTCCTGCCCTGTAGATAAGTGAGTGTCTGGGTCCTGGCTTCCAGCCTGTTTTTCTCCCTCCCTGCCACATTCTCACTCCTGAAACAAGGGTGTGTATCATGGCTGAGATGCAGACCCCCCGCTCAGACCCAAGTGCCACCCTGCGTTACTGGGACTCCCCAGGCAGGCAGCCTTCCCTGTCCGTTGGCGTTCTCATGAGAGGACAGAGACTTGGTAACGGTCACTGCATACCTTAATCTGCATGGAACCCTCAGCACCCTGCCTGGAGACAGCACCCTGGCAGCGCGAGCTTTATCAGAGCTGCTGTTGCCATCCCTCCTTCCAGGCGGAAGGCTCAGTCCTAGTGAGGGGACTGAGCAGAATCTCTAGGGAAGAGGGGCTGCTGGACATACAGACAGACGGGCGAGAGCCTCTGATGTCCATGCACACGCTGACAGGCGCTAACTTGTCTCTGGGCCTGGAGCACTGCCCAGCCTCCTCCCTGTCAGCTCAGCCTGTCTGCATACAGCCCCTCTTAGGTCAGTCATATTGTTATGTACACTTGTGGCTGAGAAAATTAAAACCTTAGAAAGGTCGAGTCACTGTCCAGGTCGAGTCACTGTCAGCTGCCAAGGGCATGGCCAGGTTGGGACCTGAGAGCATCATGACCTCAAACTTTACTGTGTGATGCACCAGAGTTTAGATCTTGATTGTGGGGCGATTACGCCACTTTTGACGAAGGATGACTTGCACTGAATGCAAACTTCGCTCTTAACAAAAAACGGGGAAAATAAGTGACAGTATGTTCCTGAGTTTGCACAAACATTTTTTTTTAAGTTTAGTCATTTTAGTGATACTTATTCTGTTGTTAATATGATCACAAAGTCCACAGGCATTTAGAAGTCGATTTTGTCAAAGACTCACTTTGTAGACTTGGCAGCCTCAGTGTTTCCCGGAACAGGGTGTGTCTGGGGGAGAATCCACGCAGGGACAGCAGATGCCAGGCTGGGCCCTCCCAGTCAAACCAGCTGACTCTGCATGTCTAGTCTGGAGGTGGCTGGCGGGAGGCTGGGGGGCTGCACCCCGCCCACTTCATCCTGAGTCCCCCGGCTCACTGTCAGCACAGCCCTTGGGCTCGGGTCTCTGCTGGCTTCCACACACTGCTCTCTTTGACAGTCATGAAGTTGTCACTGGATTTTGGCTCAACTTAAGGTAACCTGAGAGCTCTCTGGTACCGCAGTTATGTTCTGGAAGTGTCTGTACTCTCACTTTATGGGGGAGACATTTGCAGAGAAGAGACTCGTCAATGATCAAACACATGTGCTGGAGAAAGGCCTAAATAAGGTGGCAAAGGGCTCTGCTGGCGGCCCCGCCTCCCTCGAGGAGACGCCTCCCCAGCGCACCCACACAGCCCCCCGTGCTGGCTCACAGGTTCCCTCTGTGACCTGTGCCGGCCTCTCTCCCTGGACCACCCCTGGGCTGCCAGAGCCCTGTTCTCTGCTGGCTTCTCAGTAGGCCCGTCCGGCTCTCTCCTCTCGCCCTGTGACCCTCCTCCTGTGCCTTCCCTGCTCACAGTGACTCCCACTTCACTCTGCTGTCCTGGGAAGGGGCTCTCAGCTCAACCTGGGTGGGCGTTACAAAGATGTGGGGCTGTGACATGCACATTGGCGACAGACAGAATACTTGGGTGGCTTTTGAAGTCAATTTTGTTGAATCAGTGTTGCTGGCACTAAGCACACACACACATTCTTTCTGCTGTTTCCACATTCTGAATGAATTCAGTGTAACTGGGATGGAAGGTGACTGTGAGAATCGCTTTCCATATTAAGTATTTTCAAACCAAATTTCTTTCTTTCTTTTTTGAAACAGAGTCTCACTTTATTGCCCTTGGTAGAGTGCTGTGGCGTCACAGCTCACAGCAACCTCCAACTCCTGTGCTCAGGCGATTCTCTGGCCTCAGCCTCCCAAGTAGCTGGGACCACAGGTGCCTGCCACAACCCCCGGCTATTTTTTTGTTGCACTTTGGCCAAGGCCAGGTTTGAACCTGCCACCCTGGGGATATGGGGCTGGCACCCTACTCACCGAGCCACAGGCGCCACCCCCAAATTTCATTTTGATGAGCCTCTGCCTACGTGTCCTTGACCTGAAGGTTATGAAGGTGGTTAGGAAGGTGGTTAGGTGGTCAGAAGGTCAGGAGGGGGCATCTAGATTGTGCTGGCAATTACAGAACCGTATACATTTGTCAAGACTAAAAAGGGCAAATTTTACTGAACAGAAACTATGCCTTAATAAAAATGGAAAAACAACAGTTTGCAAAGTAAGGAATTCAAGAGTCAACAGGTGTTCGAGTCACGTGACACGGCCACGCAGGACTGATAGTTCCACTTTATGGTCTGATTCAGGGGTCCATGGGTAAGGAAGGAAGTCCAATTCCAGATTTGACCAGGGTGGGCACCCATCTCTCCTCTTTCACCGGGAAGCACTTTCCTTCTTTAGGGGGAACTAACCCCCCATTTGACAAGGTCAGAGAACTAAGGCTATCCCCAGTTTTGAAGTTGTGTTCACATGGGCTTGTCTAAACCCTCACTCTAAATGGAGCACAAAAAAGGGTCTGAGTCCAGGGCAGCAGGAAGGAGGTGGGTGAGGTCAGGTGAGCACCGAGAGAGGGGGCAGCTCATGCAGCTCTGGGAGGCCCACCTGGCAATTCCAAGATTAAAAGATACTTTATCAGAAATAGGAAGAAATACTTTTCTCCATCCTCTAACAGACACCAGGCACCCGAGACATCTGCATAGAGAGATTGTTTTCGTGGAGGTTATGGTTACTCCTGCAGCCCTGAACACAGCGGCAGGTGGATGGAGAAGGGACACTGGAGCAAGGAGGACCATGTAATGACCGTAGTGATGAACAGTGTAGACGGGAAAGGTGGTTGTAGCTTACCCTCAGGGCTGTGATGAAGGAAGGCGTGGACAGACATTCCATGGCCACTGTTCACCCACCCACGCCCAGCTCTGGGTCTGCACCAATCATGCGAAAGGGGAGCCTCAGGGGGGAGCAGCGGGGGTGACAGTACCAAGGCCAGATGCTGGCTGGAGGAGGGGAGACCATGCGGAAGCCATGAGGGCCACAGCCCATCCTGGGGGCACAAAGCCGAATTCATAGTGAAGAAACCAAGCTTTTAAAACATCATCTTGAAATGCAGATACAAAGAAGAAAAAATAAGAAAATGATGAGAGAGATAATGACAAGCTTAACTAATGAAAAAATAGTAACTTCTACAAAGAAAAAGAGAGAAGAGACGGCAACTAATTCTAAGTTGTAATAGAAGAAAATTCTCCTGAAAATACCAGTTGGCCCTCTGTAGTCTGGCTTGAAATCTCTGGATTCAGCCCACCATGGATCAGATTGAAACAAACAATAAAAACAGTAATGCTCTCAACTTTTCTTTGTTCGGTATGATGTTGGCTGTGGGTGTGTCATACGTGGCTTTTGTCATCTTGAGGTATGTTCCATCTATGCTTATTCTGTTACGAGTTCTTATCATACAAGGGTGCAGAATTTTGTCAAATGCCTTTTCTGCATCTATTGAAAGGATCATATGTTATTTGTTTTTGCTCCTATTTATGTGGTGAATCACATTTATGGATTTACGTATGTTGAACCGTCATTGCGTCACTGGGGTGACGCCTGCCTGGTCAGAGTGAATCAGTTTTTTGATGTGCAGCTGAATGCAATTTGCTATGATTTTATTGACAATTTTTGCATCTATATTCATAGGGGATATCGGTCTAGAGTTTTCTTTTTTTTTGTTGTGTTCTTTCTTGGCTTTATCAGGGTGATATTGGCTTTGTAGAGTAAGTTGGGGGAGATTATTTCCTTTTTGATGTTATGAAATAATTTCTGTACTGTAGGTACCAGTTCTGCTTTGTAGGGCTGGAAAAATTTGGCTGGGAAACCATCTGGTCTAGGACTTTTTGCTGGAAGATTTTTATTGCTGCTTCAATTTTGTTACTTAATATTGGTCTGTTCAGGAATTCTATTTCTTCCTGATTGAGCCTAGGGAGGCTGTGTGTTTCCAAGAATTCATCCATTTCCTCAATGTTTGCAAATTTGCATGAATAGAGATTCTTGTAGTATTCAGAGATGATATTTTATATTTCTGTGGTATCGATTGTAATATCTCCTTTTTCATTTCTGGTTAAGCTTATTAGGGTCCTTTCTTTTCTGTTTTTGGTTAATCTAGTGAGAGGCCTGTCAATTCTGTTTATCTTTTCAATGAACCAACTATTTGTTTTATTAATCTTTTGTATCATTCATTTGGAATCAGTTCCATTTAGTTTTATTCTGCCTTTAGTTATTCTTCTCTTCTTCTGGGTTTGAGATTGGTTTATCTTTCTTTTACAATTCCTTCAAATCATTCATGATTATTGATTTGTAATCTTTCTGTCTTTTGGATATAGGCATTTAAGGTTATGAATTTGAACCAGACAAGGTTGCCCACTGTCACCACTTCAATTCAACATAGTTCTGAAAGTCCTAGCCAGAGTAATCAGGCAAGAGAAGGAAATCGAGGGTATCCAGAAGGGGAACGAAGAGGTCAAATTATTGCTCTTTGCTGACAATATGATCTTGTATATATTTAAAAAAAAACCCACCAAATATTCTGCCAACATACTCCTGGGATTGATAAATAAATTCAGCAAAAGCTCAGATTACAAAATCAATGTACACAAATCATTATCACTCTCATATGCCTGTAATACTCAAGATGAGAATCAAGTCAAAGACTCAATACCTTTCACAATAGCAACACAGAAATTAAAAGAACTAGGAAAATATTTAACCAAGGAGATGAAAGACCTCTACAAGGAGAACTACAAAACACTGAGGAAGGAAATCCGATGTAAACAAATGGAAAAGTATACAGATATAGTGCTCGTGGATTGGCAGAATCAACATTGTTAAAATATCTATACTACCCAGGTGATTTTCAGATTCAATACAATCCCCATTAAATTACCAATGCCATTTTTCATACATCTAAAAATTAATTTTATACTTCTTACAGAAGCAGAAAAGACCCTATATATCCAAAACAACATTAAGCAAAAATAACTAAGAAGGAGCCATCCATTCACGAGACTTCAAGCTATCCTATAAGCCTACAGTTCCCAAAGCAGCCTGGTACTGGCACAAGAACAGAGACACAGACCAATGGATTAAAAAAGAGAACTCAGAGATAAAACCATCCTCATCATGCCATCTGATCTTTGATGAAGTAGATAAAAGAAATACACTGGGGAAAAGAAAATCTGTTCAATAAATGGTGGTGGGAAAACTGGATAGTCACATGTAGAAGACTGAAACAGGATCCGCACATCTCACCACTCACAAAAATTAATTCACAATGGATAGCAAACTTAAACCTAAGGCATGAAACTGTAAGAATTCTAAAATATGAGGGTGGAGGAACTCTTATAGACATTGTCCTAGGCAAAGGATTTGTAAAGAAGACCCCAAAAGCAATCACAGCAATAACAAAAATAAATGAATGGGACCTGAACAAATAAAAAAGGTTCTGTACAGCCAAAGAAACAATTAATAGAGAGGACAGACAACCTAGAGAGTGGGGGAAGATATTTTCATGCCATACATCCAGCAAAGGACTAATAACCAGAATCTACAAAGAACTCAAGCAAGTCAGGAAGAAAAAAATCAAACAACCTCATTAAAAAGTGGGCAAAGGACATGAACAAAAACTTTTCAAAAAGAAATAGATGAATGGCCAATAGACATATGAAATAATGCTCAACATCACTAATTACCAGGGAAATGCAAATCAAAATCACAATGAGACATCACCTAACTCCAGTGAGAGTGGCTTTGAGAATGGGTTTACGTATGGTTTTTATCAAAAAGTCAGATGATGGTGTGGATGTGGAGAGACTGTTAGTGGGACTGAAGGTTAGTATAACCTCTATGGAGAAGAGTATGAAGATACCCCAAAGAACTAAAGGTAGACCTACCATTTGATCCAGCAACTCCAGTACTGGGTATTTACCCAAAAGAAAAAACGTTTTATAAAAAAGACACCTGCACTCAAATGTTTATAGCAGCATAATTAACAATTGCAAAGATATAGAAACAACACAAGTATCTATCCATAGATGAGTGAATTAATAAAATGTGGCATATATATTCCCTGGAGTACTACTCAGCCTTAAAAACTGGCGTACTAACTCTTCTTATATTAACCTGGATGGAACTGGAGACTATTCTTCTAAGTGAAGTATCACAAGAATGGAAAAAACAAGCATCACATCTATTCACTATTAGATTGGAACCGATCAATCAACACTGATGTGCACATGGGAATACCGCTCATTAAAAAATCAAACAGGTGGGAAGGAAGTAGAGGGAACGGGTAAATTCACACCTAATGGGTTTAATATACACTGTCTGGGTAATGGGCACACTTACAACTTCAACTCAAACTGTAAAAAGCAATTTATGTAACCAAAATGTGGGCACCCCCATAATATTCTAATTTTATGAAAAAAAGAACAATGAAAATAATACAAAAAATATAGTGTAACAGCTATTTATGTAGCATTTGCATGGTTTGGGGTATTATAGCTAATCCAGAGATGATTTAAAGTATATGGAGGATGTACACAGGCTATGTGTAAACACTGCACCATTTCATATTGAGTATCCTTGGATTTAGGTATCTGAGGGGATCCTGGAACCATCTTCTGAGGACACTGAGAGATGACCGTGTCTGAGTACACAAGTCAAGAGGATTCATCAACTCATTACTCACCTTGTTCACATTCTAGTGAAAACTGGGAAGGAAATGAAGGAAGGAAGGAGGGAAGGAAGGGAGGGAGGGAGGGAGGGAGGGAGGGAGGAAGAAGGAAAGTAGGAAGCAAGCATGTGGAGTTGATGGGAAAGTGAACATAAAACCCACGATTGATTACACCGTGCTTCTAGATAGGAAGACTAAATATCACAAAAATGGAAATTCCTTCTCAGTAATTCAAATCGAAATTTCTATTGGATTTCTCTAACTTCATAAAAATAAGTGCCTGTGGAAGAAGTCATACGAACATGGCTTCAACTCAACAAATAAGGAAAGGAAACGAGAGGAAGGAAAGGGGAGGGGAAGAGAATGTCAGGGACCAGCCCAGCTAGATGTGCCACCAGCTCTGAATCCATAGAAATTCAGTCAATTTCTTCTCATTACGAAGGACCTGCAGCCATGAAATCTGTCCATGTCTGTTTCAAACGCTTAGAACTGCTGTTTTCAATTTAAAATATTGAGCAAGAAATGGCAATCTGCATTCCCAGAAGCTGATAGGAGACCATAGCCAAAGCAGTAAGCAAGTCATGTGAGGGTGGGCTGAATTTAGCAGAGGCAGAGGCTACCAGTGACCATGATTAGCAAGAATCTAGAATTTTTCTTCTTATTTGCATCTAGAAGATGATAATTTGGCAAGTTCTACACCATGCATGAGCTGAGACCAGAAAAATTCATGTTTTGGCTCCAGGTCAGGGACTGGAAGCAAATGTCCTTGAAAAGCCTATGAGGTGGGAAGACGCTTGGCTGTGCTGGGTGCAGGTGTGGGGCCCAACTCACACTTCCCCTCCCAGGGTGTGGAGACAACACACCCCAAACCAAGCAGCTCACAGATGAGAATTAGCTGCGGCTAAGCTCAGTGTTGGCTAAGGTAGACCACAGAATCCGCCGCCCTAAAATGGGAGAACTGACTTCTGAGAACTAGAGTTAAAAGAATAATTTGAATGGAACTGTAAACTGAAAATACTTGAAATATTCAAAGAGCTAAAGAAAGGGAAAGAATCCTTTCCTGCTGCTATAACAAAATACTATTCATTGGGTAGTTTATAAACCAAATAAATTTATTTCTTATGGCTCTGGAGGCTGAAAGTCCAGAATCAAGGCAGCTGCAGAGACAAGGTCTGGTGAGGGCCACTCTCTGCCTCCAAGATGGCCCTTGCTGCTGTGTCCTCCCAGGGCGAGTGCTGTGTCCTCACGTGGCAGGGATGGAAGGCCAAAGGGCAGAAACAGGGGTGGTTCTCTAAAGTCTCTTTTATAAGAACATCAATCTCATTCAGGAGAGCGGGGCCCTCATGGCCTAATCACCTCCCAAGGGCCCCATCTCTTAACACGATCACTGTGGGAGTTAAGTTCCAACACATGAATTTTAGAGGGACACATGTATTCAAGCCATAAAATTCCTTAAAATAAGAATAGGCAATTATGAAAATGATCAAGTAGAAACCCTGGTTTTCTAAAATTAAAAAATAAATCTCCGATAGTGGACATGAGGTGCTGAAGGGAGAAATGTAGTCACACACCACATGTTTCGGCCAGTGACAGACAGCATGTGCCAGTGGTCCCATGAGATTATGATGGAACTGGAAAATTCCTGTTAGTGAGTGATGGCAGAATGTCATAACACAGGACAGTGCTCACCTGTGTGCAGGGTGCTGGTGTACACAAGCCCACTGCTCTGCCACTGTGTATGTTACACCATAAGACCCTATAATAAGAAATGGCTATGTGTCTGGTTTACGTGTTTACTTCTATACTTTTTATCATTATTTGGAATATACTCCTTCCACTTACTTAAAAACAAAAGTTAGCTGTAAAACACCCTCAGGCAGGTCCTTCAGAAGGTGTCCTGGAGAAGGCATTATTATCATAGGAGGTGACAGTGCCGCACCTGCTCCTGCTCTGAAGACCTTCCCGTGAGACAAGACATGGCGGTGAAGACAGTGATATTAATGATTCTGACCCCGTGTAGGCCTAGGCTGGTGTGTGTGTCCTAGTTTTTAACAACAACAACAAAAAAGATTAAAAAAATTTAATAGGAAAAATCCTATAGAATAAGGATACATGTATAAAGAAAGAAAATACTTTTGTACAACTGTATAATGTTTTTGTTTTAAGGTAATTATTATTATAAGAGTCAAAAGTTAAAAAATTAAAAAGTTTATAAAGGAAAAATATTATAGTAAGCTAAGATTAATTAATCATTGAAGAAATTTGGTATAAATTTAGTGTCCCATAAGTGTGCAGTGTTTAAAAGTCTATAGTAGAATACAGTAACATCCTAGGCCTTCATATCCATGCAAAAAGCTACCAGGGATAAAAACTACAACATCTGACAATTAAGTTCATGAACTTGCTGCTGTATGCTTACGTTGGCAGCACTGTACAAACAACTCAGTAAGGTTTCATACCCTTGGTGTATAAGTTTCTCACAGCTGTGTTCATGTTGATATGTGGAGGGGCCCTGCTGAGTGGTATTTATTAATGTTGTTTCTTGTTTTTGTGTGCTGTCCCCAAAATGTTGGAACTTGAATTAGAACAATGAGCAAATATTAAATTTCTTATTAAACTTAACAAGAGTGGGAGTGAATCAGGGACATGTTAGTCCAAGTTTATGGGGAGAATTCCATGAAGAAAACAGCAGTGTACAAATGGATTAAACATTTTTCTGAGGGGAGAGAAAGGGGCCAGTCATGAGTAGAACTGATGAAAACATTGCAAAAATTCATCAAACTGTGCATCCAAACCACCATCTGGCTGTGGGAGGCACAGCAGACCCAGTGAACACTGATAGAGAAACAGGAAAATCTTAGCTGAGAACTTTACCAACAACTCATGGCTCTTGCATCACGACAATGCACCACCTCACACAGCACTGTCTGTGGGGGAGTTTTTAGCCAGTAAAGAAATTACTATATTGGAACCCACCCTACTTGCCTGATCTGGCCCACAATGACTTCTTTCTTTATCTAAAGACAAAATAAATATTGAAAGGAAGACATTTTGATGACATTCAGGACATCAAGGGTAACATAACGACAGCTTTTATGGTTATTCCAGAAACAAAGTTCCAAAATTGCTTTAAAGGATGAACTAGGATCTGGCATAAGTGCAGAGCTTCCCAAGGGGAACACTTTGAAGGTGACTGGAGTGATATTCAGCAACCAGGTATGTAGCATTTTTTCTAGGACAAGTTCACAAACTGAATTGTCAGACCTCATACAACCACAAATATGAGTTGAAGAAAGACAGTGAGACAGTTCTGCACATCTCATCAGTAAGGCTGGATGTCAGACTCCAGGGAAATTATACCCACAATCATCACATTGGTCTTATCCAAGGACAGACAGACTTAACAGATAACAAGGAGAGAGAGAAAAGAAGTGAATATTTGATAAGGGAAGCACCACAAAGCAAGGAAGCCTGGGAGGATTAGTCAATAAGCAGTGTTCATATAGTTGGTTAGACAAGCACACTATCTCTTTCATATAAGCATCACTGTTAAGATTAAAGAGTTAACTTAAGGCCAGGCGCTGTGGCTCACTCCTGTAATCCCAGCACTCTGGGAGGCCAAGGCAGGTGGGTCACTTGAGCTCATGAGTTGGAGACCAGCCTGAGTCAGAGCAAGATCTTGTCTCTAAAAATAGCCGGGTGTTGTGGCGGGTGCCTGTAGTCCCAGCCACTCGGGAGGCTGAGGCAAGAGGATCACTTGAGCCCAGCAGTTTGAAGTTGCTGTGTGCTGTGATTCCATGCACTCTACTGAGGGTGACAAAGTGAGACTCTGTCTCAAATAAATAAATAAATACATAAATGAAATGAAAATAAAAAATAGTTGATTTTAAAATAATAATAGTAAAAAAATGTAGTGTGAGTAAATTTTTAAAAAATGTATTTAATGTTTATGATGGTCAAGGAAATGCAGATCAAAGCAGTAGGTTTTCCTAAGCAGAGATTTGTAAAAATGTGAGCACCTGGTGCTGGGAATCAGGTGGGAAGTGACCAGGTGTTCTCTTGGGTTGTTGGTGCGGTGGGGGTGAGGATCCATGCTTCTGGAATGGCTTGGGAAAGTGATTTGAAAATACGTGTTAAAAATGATTATGCATTACCCTTGACCCAGTAATGTCACGATGAATCATTTGTTTTAAGGAAACAGTGAAGAATGGAGACAATGGTGTGTGCACCAACGTGTCCATCACCACCTCGTTCATAATAATGAAACCTGAAAACAGCCGCAGTGTCCGTCATCAGCGCCATGTCTTCAAATAAATAATAGAAAATTAAGTGGTGAAACATTATACCAGCAGTATAAACTGTTTCCCAAAGGTTTTTAATAACAGTAGAAAATGTACATGGGATAATGTTAAATTTAAAAAGCAGATTACATTACTGCGTATAAAAACCATCCCGAGGCCTTTGCAGAGCTGTGCTGTGCCCCCTTGGTGGCTTCTCTGAGCAGTAAAGTATTGGTGACCTCTATTGCCCTCTGGACACTTTTCAAGTTTACCATTGTGGGTATGACTTATGAGCACAACAAAAGCGGGAATGATTACTTACAAATTTTAAATACCTGATAGAAATAAAATCCATTGACTTAAAGTTACACTGTGCTTTAAACAGAGGTGATCACCTTGCCCTCCATCCCTGGGCCACCAGGTGTCGGAGGCGGCATCCGGGGAGGAGGCCACGCAGAACCACCCTGAGCAAGTGACTTTGAGGCCAGTCTTTGCCCTGGGCCCAGCCACATGGTGACAGGTTTCCAGAAGAGCACAGACCCTTATCTCTTAGCTCTGTGTCCTTGAGCCAAGCTACCCGTCACCTTCTCTGCTTTCCACAGAGGACTCAGACTCAACTCTCAGAATGGTGACGACTGCACTGATGCTGCCAGAAGGAGACCAATTAGTACAAAGTAAATATTTCTCCCCCAGGGAAAATGGAAGCAGGCCACCAGAGCACTTCTCTGATGGCAGAAAACACGAGAAGGTTTCCGACATCCCGGGCCAGCCGCAGCCAGAGATGAAAGAGACCAGAGAACGTCCCCACAGCCTCCTGGGCCAGGGCCGACTGGGCAATTAGACCGCACCATTTATTTATGGAGCTAATTTTGTGTGTACTGCTCCTATTTCCGTCTGTAGATAAAAAGCAGAGATAATCAGCTTGGCACTGGACTGGGGTGCTCCGGGAGCCCCATGCAGGGACCACTTTAAAGCAGAAGGATCCGTGGGGAATGGCTCTGAATTAGGGTTGAGGAATTCTACTCCACCAGAGCTGCACAACCCGCCATCCCCACCCGCCGCCCTGTCTTCCTCCAACGGGTCCATGGAGGGGATATTTATAGGATTCCCACCGTTTGTGGGAGGCACTTTTGAGAGGAAGTAAGGCAGGGCGTTTTCCTGGTAAAGGCTTTCTGTCATGTGCCCGGGTCCCTCTGCTGCTGTGCCAAAGCCACCCCAATTCACTGTGCCCCAGTTTGTTCCCCAATGACTTTCCTGTCTCAGAGATAACAACAGTTAGAGAAACCACCTCCCAGACTGTGCTAGTGATTTCTCCAGCAAAGACACGTCTCTCCAGGAGGAGGCTTCCTGAGAACTTTCCTCTACACAGAGCAGACAGGCTGCTGGGGATGGCTGGGAACAGCAAGGAGTTTGAAAATCTAACATGGTTTTTTTTTCTCACATAGTTTTCTAGGCCTGTCTTTGGACGTATCATGATTAGCATTAGGGTAAAATTAAGAAAAAATAACTGATATGGTAAAAAAGCAGGGCAGTAGCTGATGAGACAAGTATAGTGACTGTAAAATTATTCTGAGCTAATTGAAGACAGTCCACTTCCCCCCTCAGAAAAAAACCGCTGCCCCTTCAAACCCGAAATTAAAATACCGGAGAGAAACAGATCACCCAACATGTCTTGAAATTTAAAGTTAAATTTTGTTATTTTAACAAGGGCATATCAGATTCTTCAAGAAGTTTTTGAAAGTCTCCTTGCACTAATTGTATCACCTTTTTCAATTAAAAAATATTTAGAAGGGCGGCGCCTGTGGCTTAAGGAGTAGGGCACCGGCCCTATATACCAGGGCTGGTGGGTTCGAGCCCAGCACTGAAAAAAAAAAGAATTAGAGGAACAGGAAATGCTTAGTTAACTCCAACAGGCTCTATTAATCAGCGCTGCAGTGAGGGATTCACGTCGATGAACACGCACCCCCAGTGGGACAAATCGAGTCCTTCTGGGCCGGATCTCCCGGGGATGGGATCAGATCCAGTAAGTCCTGAAATGGAAATGGTGGTTCTCCTTCAGACCTTAAAGCCTAATCCGTGTCAGTCACTGCATTATAAAAAGAAAGTAAAAGGGGCTTCAACGTATAGTGGCCTTGCTGTTTGAAACGGATGAGAAAAATCTAGAAGCTGGAAAGGATCTCAAATAAGCAAATTTTTAATTTCAGTTTTTAGAGGGACCTTTAGAAAGAGGACATCCTGGCCCGGTGTGGGTGCTTTTCACCCCACATCAGATAAGCCACACGTGCTGAGAGGACTTTAGTCCTTCTCTCTCGTCCAGCTTCCCTTCCAAGATGCAAATGGAGGTGGAGCCCATTCCCTGAGCAGTAACTGAGCAATTTGTGGTGGCTGTTCTTCTAAATAAAATATCTGAGACAGACTAAAGGAACGAGCAGAAATCACCACCTGAAAATTTGATGGCTAACTTTCGGTTAAGTGAAGCGTCCCCCCACTGACAGTGGTCTCCCTCCGACCTCTGATCCTTCTTCTGAGGGAGCAGCCGTGGGAGTCTGCCACCTGTCACGGAGGCTCAGGGGCTCAGGTGGGCGTGGTCATATCCAACCCACCCCCCAGCTGTGTGATTCTACAGCCCCAGGAGCTGGGTGTTCAGTGAACAACCTTGGGGAGGTCTGTGACCCATGGATTTTCCTGAAGTGTCCTGAGGGCAAAGCAAGCCCCTGGGGGGCAGAAGAGGCTGTTGGCATCTGCAGCTCCCAAGTGTGCCCAGAGCTGTAGCCTTCTTGGAGGTCCGAGCTCACCCAAGCCTGGGCCCATAGCAAGGCTACCCCTGAGATGCCAGCTTCTGCCTGGGGCTCTCTCTGGAATTAGCATTTATGTTGCATATATGATACCTCCATCCCACTCCCCAGCCCTCATAAAAAATTCCCAAGTTGCTCTGTGTCCAATGTGCTGAGATTATTGACAGAAGCAGAGCGCCCACACTGCAAGACAAGGGGACATCTGGATGGGGGGCATAGCAATTCCACCGCCAATCAAGTTGCCCTGATCAGAAGTCAGGGGAACAAGCTAAAGATTGTCAGTGGGCAGCCACACCCCTAAGTGTCAACACTGAAATGTAGGCTCCAGAGTTAAAGGGCACCAGTAGATTTTGGGGGATACAGCACAGCTGCTACTGGGGATGCTCCTTGAAGGGATGATGGACATTCACGGGCTTTTTCTTCCTTCCACTTTCCATGCTACAGACATTGGCCAGAGTCCACAGAGGGCTCCCCCAGCTGCTTATCAATGGCCGAGGCAGGGTGGGGACAGGATCAGAACAGACAGGTGACTGGCACACCCCACCCAGTTGCTCTCTCCTGGAACAACTTAGCTAAGTCCGTTGTCCACAGCCCGCTTCTTTACTGTTCTCTGGGGGAGGGGGGTCCTAGATTCAACAAAAGTGCCTGCCAAGGCATTTTGCTAAGCTTGACTACCCCAGAGAATGGGAAGAAACATGTGCGGCAGGCAGGGATGGCGTGATCCCTCACGTCACAATGACGTCACCATGAGGTCCACAGTCTGCAGATGGGCGGCATTCCATGTGCAATATGTGTGTTATGCCAAGGTCTGCAGTCAAGGGTGAGCAAGTACACGCCCTAGCAAATAAAAACTCCCCTCATTTTTACGTTGAAAGATGTTTCCTTGTCATTTAAAACTTTTAGTGACATATGGTATAAATACAGAGGGGTGCACACGTAAATGTTGGCAAACTAAACACACCTGGAAGCTGCTCCCAGAATTACCAACACCCCACAAGTCCCCCTGGGGACAGCTTCCCGTCGTCATCCCTCTCCTGGGATGACCATGACCCTAACCCTTAGTGACGTCGATTAGTGCTGCCATGGATCTGTTTTGTACAATATATAAATTAAATTGTGTGGCACACAGGCTTTCCCTCCCAGCTTCCTTCACTGTGTGATGTTTTTTTTTTTTTAAATTTTTTTATTGAATGATAACTATGTACATTAATACACTTCTGGGGTACAGTGTGGGGTTTTCACATGCAATCCGAAATACTTCCATCAAACATCAACACAGCCTTCATGTCATTTTCTCAGTTATAGTTTTAAAACATTCTGGTTCTACTCTTAGAGAGTTTCACTTGTACCCCTGTAAGATATATCTCAAAAATGGTCCCTCCAATCCCGCTCCCTCCACCCATTTCCCCACCCTTCTCCCTCCCCCCTCTCCACCCATTCCCCCACCCTTCTCCCTCCTACTCTGGTTATTCATATTACCAGCCACATCCTTTCTTGGGGGGGTTGATCTACTTTGGTTATTCATATTACCACTTTTCTACTGATTCTGCTGCATGATTATTTTACCCCATTTGGCTTTTCCCCTTGAGGTTTGTCAAGGACCCGTACGGTGTTACGGCCTGAGAGACTTGGGACCTGCTTGGTGTAGTGGGGCTAAGTGGCTCTGTCTTATTTTCAGCTGGTCTCTGTCCTACCCTAGTGATTCAGTTTCTCTAGGTTGAAGTTTCTGCTGTGGAGAAATACTAGCAATTAAGTCGTCCCACCCCCCACAAACAATAATTGGGCAAGGAAAATCAAACCTTCCCTCTACCATACACCCAGGGTGCCCCTTTGAATAGTCCCTGGGTGGTCTGCCCTGTTTAAGGGGTCCAAATCAGTTGTCCCAGTAAGCACCCGTTTCAGGTGGAAAAGTTCAAATGTTTCCGGCAGCTAGATAAGAGGGGTCTGCTTGCAGCTCGGATATAACCTGCTCCAGTGCTCTGTGAGGGCAAAGGGATCCACACAGCAGATGGGTTAGTCTGGGAAGGCTAATACCTCCTTCCCCACCTTGCACCCAGTCACTGTAATCCCCCAGGTCTGTGACCCAATTCACTCCAGTAGGCAACTGCTCTCAGGGGTTTATGACTGCCAAAATCACCCAGAAATCTGCATCCTGCAGGGGGGCCTTGCATATTTAAAGTTGGCTGTGGACATTCTCTTAATTCCAGCCCCTTGCCTTCTGTCACAGCTAGATTCCTCTGTAAGTCAGAGGCTGCTAGAGCTGATGAGGAACTAAACCCTGGGCGACAATTAGAATTTATACTCAGGTGTCAATCCCTGCCTCTGCCCGCCCACTGCCTTTGTCTCAGCATTTCCCTGACGGTGAGGTGCTCATTGGGAAATCTGAGTCTAGTCTGGCAGGGGAAGAATTTAGGCTTTGAAAGTTGTGGCCGTTCCAGCCTCACACCTTCTGTCCTGTCTAAATTCTTCTGCAAGTCAGAGGCTGCTAGAGCTGGTGAAGAACTCAGCTCTGGACCTGAAGCAAATTTTAGAGTTTACACTCAGATGTCAATTCCAGCCTCTGCCCACCCACTGTTTTTGTCTCAGCTATACCCCTGAGGGCTGGTGCTAATGGTCTCTTTACTTAGAAAGCCAAGTCCCTTTGGCCTGTGGCTGCTGTCTAGAACCTCTGGTTGCCCAGAGAGACGGGGCTCGCCTATCTGGAATGGCGTCAGTTCACAGCTCAGGATGCCACTGTTGCTGTATGGCTTCCTCCAAGCCAACTTTCTTCTCCTCACTCCTGTGCCATAGCACAGAGCAGCACCAGCCCTTTCCCCCTCCACTTCTCTCAAGGAGATGCCCAAGAATCTGGACTCCATAGGTAACAAACCTCCAGACCTCAGGGTTGGGGGGTGTGTGTGAATCCTTGGAGTTCAATGTTGCAGGTGGGGAATATATACAGTTTTATACGGTTTTACAGTTTTATGCCTGGCAGGAGGGTGCCATGGCATGCCAGCAGGGGTAGGAGGTCCAGTTTTTAGGGGGTCTCTCCCGTGGGATAGAGTGGGAGGATGTTTGAACTCTGCTCGCTTCTTTGCATGGAGTAAACTGCAAGCCTTTCTTGTGGGGGAGGGGACTCCCGTCCACTTGGTGGTGGATTTGTACCTTTTGATTGTATTTTTGGGGTCGCAGTTTGTCTCAGGAAGGTTGAAGTGCGCTCTTCAATCTTCTCTCTTGGCTCCGCTCCAAACCATCAGCTCCCTTGCTAAACTTCTGTCCTTTAAGCCTCCTTCTGGATGGGAACTTCTGTAAAAAGCTGGCTGCAGTCCACCATCTTGGGTCCACCCCCACGACTCTCCATTTCTGTTCTTTCATGATACTTGTACCTTTTAGTGTTCTTACTGGTTTAACCATCTGTTCCTACCAAGAAGGTAGAGATTGGTTCTTGTTCTTATTTCTATTCCCCATGTCAGGTACTTAGGTGCTAGGTAGCCATTTGCTGGATGAATCAGATAGATGGATGAGTAAGTACCATTACCATTAAGTGGGTGCCTCTATATGTCAATCCTTGAATTAAGACATCAAAAGTCCTGACAGTTTCTGGAGCCTGGATTAATTCTGGGGCATTGGAGAAGTGCTGAGAAGGTCTAGGGAAGGTGGATTCTTTTGGAACTATTCTGGAGCCACCACACAGTGACTAGGAGTTTGTTCAAGTCTGCATAGGCACCTGCTGACTGACCATCAGCTTCCCCTGGTTTGCTCAGGTGAAAGGGAGCCACTGTCATTTGAGGTTTAGGATGCCAGCTTGAGAGCTCCAGGCCTGGGCACCATGTGGTAGCAAAGCACCTTGACCCACAGAGATACCAACCTGGCCATGGCAAGGCACCCACAGCAGAGAAGAGTGGGCTCTTTGTGGGGGCCCTGGGGTCACTCATGGCCATATTATCTCTCCTTAGCCATTTTCTCTTGGCAAAGTTATTCTTACTGGTTTTTTCCACCAAAATCATTTCCTTAATCTTATTGTCCCTTCACCCCCAAATTCCATTTATGACATTTGGGGTCTTTCTACCTGGACTTTTAGTCTTTTGCATAAAGAATATGTGCTTTTTAGGAGGAAGGGCCATATTTATCCATCTTTGCCCCTCTAGGGTACTCCACACTGTCCCTGGAAGAGTGGAGTTGGATGGTTTTTGGATAAACTCTCCTTCTCACATTTGGGCTTCTCTAATTTCTCCATTCAGGTCATCTGCATAGGTTTCTCTATAGAGATTCACTCATGTGACAAGTCTTTGATATTTTTATTTCCAAGAAAACTCTATTTGTAATAGCTTAATAAAAACTGTGATAAGAAAAAGGAATCTATGCATACTATTGTGGTCTTATGTACAATGTGTGTACCACATCCATGTGGAGAGTGTCCATCAAGAGACATCAATCATGGGACCCGCTCTCCCTTGTGTGGACTGTCCAGAATATTGACCCCCACCCCAGGGTCAGCAGCTCCCTCAGTGCAAAACAGAAATGCCAGGATATGGAAGAAGATCCCAGTATGCCACCCCAGAATATGTCACTTTGGTGTAAGGATTATTTTGAGTTGAAGGCAGTTGAGAAACAGCAGACATGAAGAAAAAAGACCTCTGCTTTCTTGCTATTTGCATAAAAGCAGAAAATAAATTTCCCCTCATCAGAGTGTCCTCTCTACTCCCTCACACTGGGAAGGGTAGAATGGCTTTTACTCACCAGAGGGCAGCCTGGATGCCCATGAGCCCAGAGAGGGCACTAAGAGGACTCTACACAACAGACCTCACTAACTAGTTCTTATCTTCCATTAATTTCCTCCATATGTTTACCTCCCCACAATTTACCACCTCTAGAACCTCAAAACCCTTTTTCTTTGTTTTGTCATTGCTCCACAAATTCATCACCCTTTGTTAAAATGGTATATAAACCTCTGGGTTTGTGAGGCCCCCATGTACGTAGGAGATAAACTCTTTCTCCTATTCCTCTGTATTTTGTCAGTTTACTTTGCAGGGCCTCATCTCTGAACCAAAGAAAGTAGAAGAAAAAGATTTTTTTTCTCTCCCTGGCAATAGTTAACTTTTAAAAATATTAACTACAAACAAATCTTGCAGATTATAAACAAAATAAAACAAAACAAAAAATGCTAGCTTCATGAGGTGCTCATTTTTTACTAATTAAAAATGACCCCCATTATTGCAGAATATATGCTCATTCCAGAAAAGTCTGAAAAGATAAACCAAGAGAAATAAAAATATCCCTTTTTTCACTCTTCCAAAGATAACAACTTCAACACCTTTGTGCATATAATTGCACTTTTCATTCCACATATAATACATAAGTATGAATAAAAATAATGTACTGTATGTTTTGTTTTGTAAACTATATTTTCTCTTAAGATTATATTGTGAGCAGCTCTTTATTCTGATTAGACACTTCTTCAAAATTATTTTTAACACTGGTGGATTGTTTTATTGTCTGAGTGTATTATAATTTATTTTCTCAATCCCCAATTGCTGGAATTTCTGGTTGCTTTCAATGTTTATAATTTTTTTTTTTTTTTTGAGACAGAGCCTCAAGCTATCCCCCTGGGTAGAGTGCCATGGCATCACAGCTCACAGCAACCTCCAACTCCTGGGCTCAAGCGAGTCTCTTGCCTCTGCCTCCCAAGTAGCTGGGACCACAGGCGCCCGCCACAACGCCTGGCCATTTTTTGGTTGCAGCCATCATTGTTGTT
>CAUYQV010064996.1:0-62226 GCA_963574575.1 Galagoides demidoff
TAACGGCCTCAACCTAGAGGCCATCAACTACATGGCAGCTGATGGTGACTTCAAGATCAAGTGTGTGGCCTTTGATTGAAGTTAGCTGGCCCATGACCTCCAATAAAGGCAGCTGCCTCTGCTCTTCCTGAACCAGCAAAAAAAGAAAAAGAAGAAGACTGATATTATATACTCAAATTTGGCTGTATTGCTGGGTTCCCCACGCATCTCTCCCATCGTATGTCTATTGCCCACAGCAATATTATGTTAAAGATGCTCTGACGAGTGAGGGAAAGAGTGTCCACCATGAGAAGCTTTCTGGAGATGGCATAAGGAGGACGTGGTCAGGAGACAACAGAGCAGCCAGCTGGTGCATGGGCCAACTCAGGAGTAGACATAACTCAAATCTCATTTTCCCACAATCTATCAGAAGAGGTCTGGGGGGACAGGCAACAGCTAGATCCAGCCTTATGTGAGCCGAGATATCCAGGTCTGAACACTCTGTATGCTGCAACTGCCTTGCGCCATGAAGTTTATGTCATTGCTTTAAGGTTCTGTACTTAGAGATGAGGAAAATGAATATTGAAGAGAGAAATAAGTAATTGATTTAAGGTCACATTGGCAAGTAACTGAAAAAAATCAGCCAGGCGGGACTGCCCATCCCCTCTGCATCTGTCCACCAAGCCTCTCTCCCTTTTTACAAATACCTAACTGTTTAGGGAATCCTTTACACCTGACTTAGATGCCATTTGGAGCTTACTGTCTAATGGTAGAGCCACCACATCCAGAGCATAATGTCATAATTTTCATAGCAAATAAAAAAGACCAGTCCATAAATCCATGAGTATAGGATCATGTCCTTTTTCTATCCCCTCCAGCTATTTTCCCTGTGCTGCAAATTACTTACTGTGTAAAGGACTAGCACATAAAGGAAAAGTTTAATCTCAGCATTTTTAACTGAATATCCATGCCTAATCTTCTTTTCTTGATCAGCTCTAAAAGAAAAATTTCACATTGAATATAACTGATAACGTTCATTTGAAAAGAGGCTTTTCTTGACTTAAAAAAATAATACAAGTAATCCATGTTCTTAAAGAAAAATTAGAAATTTTAGATAAGCAAAGAAAAAAAAAGAAACTTGCCCTAAACCCAGCGCCTAGAGATAAATCATATTAATGCTTTGACATCGAGGACTATTCACGGTGAATAATGTTGTGTGAACCAATGCCCCTTCTGAAGAACCATCAGTCATGCGCAGGGACTGGACCCTGCACAGGTGTCATTGTTATCATTATCTCAGCTGTGCAGATTGATACTATGTATCAATCAACATAGGTAAATACTGATTTACCAATCAACGGAGGAAAGCAACAGATTGATACTATGTATCAATCAACATTGGTAAATACTGATTTACCAATCAACGGAGGAAAGCAACAGTAACAATAGCAGCTGAAAACTTTCTGTAAGTAGAACACAAACTAAATTGAACATGAGTTTCATGTTCAATTCAGGAGAGTCACTCCTCCCAAGCCCTCTCCCTGTGAAAGATTTCCTGTACTTGCTGCTAATCTGCCATAGTAGTGACCAAATTCAATTATATTTGAAAAATAAAACTCAGTTTTTATTTGTACTTCAAGCTGGATCCAGAACATAAATTATACTACCTGGACCATTCTAATACATAAAATATGAGGGCCAGGCACAGTGGCTCACACCTGTGACCCTAGCACTTTGGGAGGCTGAGGTGGGTAGGTTGACTGAGCTCCCAGGTTCAAGACCAGCCTGAGCCAAAGAGAGACCTTGTCTGTAAAAATAGCCAGGCATTGTGGCAGGCACCTGTAGTCCCAGCTACCAGGGAGGCTGAGGCAGGAGAATGACTTAAGCCCAGGAGTTTGAGGTTGCTGTAACGCCATGATACTCTACCAAAGGCTACAAAATGAGACTCCATCTCAAAAAAATAAATACATAAATAAAAATAAATTTAAAAATTCATAAAATTTTACAACTTTGTTGCCTTAATTTGTATATTGATATGCCCTAAAGAAGTACCTGATTCATAAGAAAAAATTAACTTACTTGGGAAAGTTCTTGGAAGGGGAATTGCTATCCCTAAAGGGTCACCTTTAGAGCTTGTGAAAATATGCAGTAGGAGACCTGCAATCAATGCCAAGGTCCTCACAGGTAAATAGCTCTGGATGACTTTGCTAATCCTTTAATTTTTTTTTTTAATCTCATTGGGTCCTTATGGTTCCACATTTACCATCAATAGATAAACAGCAATGAAGATGTGTAGGTTTCTCAGTTAACATTTTTAGAAATTATTTTCAAAGACATCTATAGCTATTTTATTTTAATACCTACCAGTTATAACATTTTAGTAAGTACTCTGCACTCATTCCCTCCTTATCTGACCTTGCCAGTTGTATATTGTTATTATACCTACTTTACAGACCAGGAACCGAGGCTCAGAAAGGGTAAATGCCTTTCTTAAATTCATACAGCTACTAAGTAGCAGAGCCCAGATTAAAATGCTTGGGTGTAGTATTCTAAAACCCATACTTTTGATGAGTAAATTCTGGAGATCTGTTAATTAATATGATAACTATAGTTAGTAACAATGCATCCTACAGTGGAAATTTGCTGAAAGAGTAGATCTTATATGTTCTCACCACAAAAAAACGAAATATGAAAGGTGATGGATATGTTAATTAGCTTTATTTAATTATTTTGCAACATACGCTTATATCAAAACATCATGTAGCATGCCATAACATGTACAATTTTTATTTGTCGTCTTGACCTTAATAAAACTGGCAAGGGGACAGGGAGAGAGCCCCTCCTCTTAATCACTACTTGTCCCATTTGACATGAGACTTGGGCAACACAGATGCCCTCAAATGAAGGAAAAGGGAATTTGAACTTTTACTATTCTCTAATTTTTTAGCAGGTGCTAAATTGTGTCCCTTTATCATAGTGACTCCCTGCAAGGCAAACCTTCAAGTGAAATCTAAAAGGAAGAGGCTCAACTGAAGCCAGGCAGCCTGAACCAACCCCTTTATCAGGAGCAAGCAGGAGAACATGCCACCAGGCAGCAGGGATACTCTGAGAATTGGGGGCACTCACCCGGCCTCTGAACTTGCTAAGTAAAACATGGTGACTTTTACAGAAGTATGATTTTTGCCTACCCCAAAACCAAACTGCTGAAATGCTTGTAAATTCCAGCTTGACCCCAGAGGTGTCTATCTTCCCTACAACCAGGATATGTTTATGGAACAAGAAGTCTCAAATACACAGAAAATTAAGACTGGCTACAATTGCAACCATTTTGTGGAAATAATATTTTATTCAATTATGTAATTGATAATATTCTGATGGGTAAAATCACTATTCAATGATAGCTTTATCAACTGATTGAGAAAAATTTAACGACATTCTTGAATATGAACTAAAATACATTTTCCATAAAGTGACTTAGGGCATAAAAACAGACACTGTGGAATAAATGCCATACAGAGGGATTTTTATATAAGCATCTAGTTCTCTTCAATGAATAAAAGTCTGCTTTTTCCTATTTTGTTTGATGAATGTTGATCTTTTCTGGGAAACTCAGTTTTCTTGGGCCAGGTCTGCTGCAGTTTGAACTTTTTTGTGCCATTCCACGGGGTCCTTCTCTACCTATGAGCTGGTTCTGTTTGTTGTGGCTGTTTTCTTCATGCCTCCACGCTCTGCCCAATATCACTGCCCAATAATTACATGTTCCTCAAAAAGAGAAACTATTATTCCTGCTATGCCAGATATTAGTTATATTTTTTCGTTTGAGCCCTAAATTCTCCATAGTTTAAGAAATCATTAGGTAACTAGTTAGTTAATAATATAGGGTATTAATAATAGCATATATAATATAATAATAATATCACCCCCCCCCTTATTTTGAAAATATCTGGGACTGGACTTTTAGATCTGTGAATCTGTCATTTAATAGACAAGCTCAATGAATTAACATTTATTGTGATGATCAATATATATAGATGTGTTTTTCTCATTTTATGCATCCAATTTTCCAATTACCTTTGCTTGAATTACTCTAAATACTATAATCTGGTGCACTCAACTCTGAGTCAACCTCTCTTCTAGCTAGTTTTCCTGTTCTGTAGGGTCTGCCATACTAAAGACCGTTTCCAGCCCCTCTGAAGCTAGGTATCTACAAGGGACTCCAGTTCCGCCAAGCAGGGGTGGGCACATGAGGCTCAGAGACAGAAATCTGCAAGTGCCAGAGAAAGCCAAGAGCAGAGAGGGTTGGTGTTTGGGCAAATACGAAGACAGGGGCATCTGGTTCTTCTGGGGAGTAGTGGCAAAGTCCCTAGTGTGTAGTTTTCACCATCATAGGTGCCAAGTGTCCTGCTGGCTCTGTCCAGCAGTTTGGGTAAGTGCCCTTGCCTCTGGTGGTTTTGCCTCCAGCTCTCTCTGTAGCCTGCTAGCCCAGAGGTTCTGTGAGCTACCAAAAGTTCTTTAATAAGTTCCTCTTGCTTAAATTTGATAGAGACAATTCTGTGCTCTGCCACTAAGGATTCCTAACTGAAAATGTGTTTAACTTTGCTCTTGCCTTTGAATCATAATACATTGACTGGTTATGAAATGATAGGTTCAAATTTGTTTTCCCTCAGGATGTTAATATGTTTCATTTTCTTCTTGCACTTGGGTATCTGCTTCTTATTCCATTGTCAATCTGGTTCTTGTCTCAAGAAGTTTTAAAGTACTTTTTTCCTTATTCTAAGTCTTCTGAAATGTGTCTGCCTTTCGTCTGAGTAGGAATTGCTGCCATTCCGTTTTCTCCTGCGCAGTACTCAATGAGCCCCCTCCCTCTGACATTTAACGCAGAAACATCCTCCTCTGCTGTTCTTGGCAGGTTGCCTCTGCGAAGGTCTGTTCTCTCTTGTCTCTTCTTCTAGATTTCCCAATTGACTGACGTGAGAATTTCTTGTCCTGTCCTATATATTTTTAAAGTTTTCTTTCATGCTTTCAATGTCTTTATTTATTAACTACAGATTTTGTCTAATATCCCTGCTTCTCAAACTTCCATGTGCATGCAAATCACCTGGGCATTTTATTAAAAATGAAGATTCTGAGGCTGTGTGTGGTGGCTCACGCCTGTAATCCCAGAACTCTGAGAGGCCAAGGCAGGTGGATTACTTGAGCTCAGGACTTCGAGACCAACCTGAACAAGAGCAAGACTCCATCTCTACTAAAAACAGAAAAATTAGCCGGATGTCTCAGCTACTCAGGAGGCTGAGGCAAGAGAATCGCCAGAGCCCAAGAGATTGAGGTTGTTGTGGGCTGTGATGATGCCATGGTACTCTACCCAGGACCACACAGTGAGACTTTGTCTCAAAATACCAACAAAATAAATAAGAATAAAGATTCTGGTCCAGTATTGTTAAGGTGGGGCCTAAGGTCTAAGATTGTCAACATATTTCCAGGAGACGCTAGTGGTGCTGGTTTGTAGACCAGACTTTGTATAACAAGACCAACTTAGGTAACAAGCTGGGCATAGGAGGTACAGAGATGAGTAACAGCAAACACATGTTCTCCACAGGCAGTGTGGGAATTTTCCTCCACCACTCACTAGCCATATGACCTTGGGAAAACTGGCATAATCTCTTTGAGAACAAACTTGCCTTTCTATAAAATAGAGATTTTTAGTCCCTGTGTTTCTTGTTTCCTGCAGGGATTAACTGTGATTTTTAGCCTGCACAGACCATAGGAGGCATGAAATGGAAAAAGGAGTTCCCTGGGCTTCTGCTGCAGAGATGAGCTTTAATGATGCAGGATAGAAAGTGTCCTGGGGAGGGTTCTGTTCTCATTTTTGACCTCAGCTATGAAGTTGTTCTTTGAATTGAAGAGATTGGAATAAAATATCCACGCCTGTTTCATCCCCACCCAGATGGACAGCCCATCCATAGAACAGAAGCAAGGATGTTCCATTTTAACAAAGACACAACCTGCAACGTCAGCCACTTGAATAGAGAAAAAGTAAATCATTCTGTGATTAATACAGTATATTGAAGGAGTAAATTTCTCATATAGGCAATTTTAAAATGGAAATCATGGAAAGTCATGAGAAAGAGGATATGCCTGAAGTTTGGAGAGAAACTTTTTTGCTGTAAAGTCATTTGAAATTGATGTTTGCTCTGAACAGAGGGAATGAAAAAGGAAGGAAGGAAGGAAGGAAGGAAGATGGAGAAAATCGGGAAGGAAATCAATGATGGTGGAATAGTTTTTTCATGTCAGCATTTTTAAAATATTATTATGTAACACTGGCTCCACTAAGGCTAAGTTCAGCATACACCCACCACTAAGCCTGTGAAAAGAAGAGGGTGATCACAAAAGAGGCTAGCAACACAATGGGAAAAGAAATTGGCCCAGACAGATGTTCAGTTTTTTTTTTCTGGTATTAGAAATTTAGCTACTGGTCCATGTTTGATGATAATCTTGCTGTTAACGCTTTATAAAAGCAAATGTTTGGTTACAATTTCACTCTTAAAAGGCCACTTGAATTAGCAGGGCAATTTAAAGATTGCGTTTTGGTAATGACATTCTTAGAGAAAAAGGTTGAATAACTTTTGTAAGACCAAATGCAAAAAGAAATGAAAATCAAAAGATCACTAGAGTCTTTAAACAACCGTTGACAAGTTTTCTAAGAACAAATTTTAGTCCCACTAATTCCCACAAAGTTTATTTAAAAATTGCATAGCATTTTTTAGCCAATCTAATATCTTTCCAGATGAAAAGTTATTAATTATATTGCACAAAAAGATGTCCCAAAGATTATTTGGTAAAATTTTTTCCTTGGCTAAAGATTTTCACCAGCTTTTTTAGTGAAGAAAAACCTAGAAATTTAAAATCTACTCAATGTAAGATAGTTTTCTAGGTTACAAATGAAAAAGATTTTTTCTAAATGCTGCTGCAAGCCATTTTTTCCAAGTGAGAAGAGGTGCATGAAAGAAATTCCCATTCGATTATTTTAGCCAAGATTCACCTTCCCTGAGTAGGTGAATTGGAAACGTGGCACCTCTTAAAACATGATCCTTCAGTAGGGTGTTTTCTGTGTAGGTGGCTATGTGCCACACCAGGACACAGGTGACACGTCTAGCACATAGAGTGAGCTCAGATCTACATTTTATTCTTTCTTTTGTTTTACCCATCCTCCCTCCTTCTTTTCCTTCCTTCAAATCTTCCATAAAGACTTATTTATGACAGGATTTCAAGAGTGAAGAGGTCTTCTCCAGGCTCCTATAAGTCTTCCTAACCTGCTCACATTTACCTCAAATATATCTAGGAAATACAAAGCCCAAAATCGCACATTTAAAGACAAGAAGATTAAAATGCAAGTAACTAGATGCTATGGGCCTAATATGTGTATCCTTTCAAAACTCCTGTGTTGAAATGTAAATTCTGATGTGAAGGTCTTTGGAGGCAGGGCTTTCGGTAGCTGATCAGGTAATGGATGGGATTATTGCCTTTATTAAAGGGACTCCAGAGAGATTCCTCACCCCTTCTGCCACAGGAGGGAACAGCCAGAGATGGTCGTCTATGAGGAATCTGGTCCTCACCATACATCAAACCTTCTGGCACCTTGATCTTGGACTTCCTCACTTCCAGAACTGTGAGAAATAATATACTGGCCTGCTGTGAATAAGCCACCTCATTTCGAGTATTTTGTTTTATCGGCCTTCGTGGACTGAGGCACCTGGTGCTCATGAGTTTCTTTCACCACGTAAATCTTTCAGACGTTTTTCTTTTTGATTTCAGAAGGACTCAGAAAAAAAAAATCAAACCCAAAATATAATGGGATGACAACAACAAGCTTTTCTTTTGTATCCCTAGATCTGGAGCTGCCTCTGTGAAGAAGCTGCAGATGTGCAGGTAAGATCTGGAGGCTCTGACCCACTGGTCTCTTCTGAGACCTGCAGGCTCCCCAGGGCATGTTCTTCTCATAGTAATGAGAGAAGCACCACTTTTTTTTTTTTTACTTTGTTGCCCTCAGTAGAATGCTGTGGCATCACAGCTCACAGCAACTTCCAGCTCTTGGGCTTAGATAATTCTCTTGCCTCAGCCTCCCAAGTAGCTGGGACCACAGGCACCAGCAACTACTATTTTTTGTTGTAGTTTGGCCAGGGCCAGATTTGAACCCACCACCCTCAGCATATGGGGCCAGCACCCTACTCACTGAGCCACAGGCGAGGCCCCTAAATATATCTTAAATTATATCCACAAACCCCTCATTGGCCAAAGCAAATCACGTGACCAAGCCCAGCACCAATAGGGCAAAGAAGTGGGAGAGAGAAAGGAGTATTTGTTGTACAATCACAAACTTATTACAGGTATCTCTTCTGATCTATATTTATTTATAACCTTCCCACCTGCAGAACTCATTCATCCTCATCCAAAGTTCCACAAAAGTTTCATCTAATCAAAACCTCATGTTCAAAGTCTAGGATCTTAGGAGCTCTTTCAGGTTGAATGTGGTTCTTCTGAACTCAGATACGTCTTAGTGAAAGGGTGAGTGTCACATCTACTCAAAACAGATGAACAAATAAAGGTAGAAGAGAAATAGAATAAAAGAAAAAACTACTCTCAGTAGACAAAGGGCAGAATGAGAGGCACATAACAGAGACTGCTTTGGAGCTGGAGTAAAATCTCACTGGTCAAACGTTGGCAAACCCACCACTCTGAGGGTAGGAAATGTTTGTGCTTCTGCTCCTGGAAGCGACACCCTCATTCCCCGACTTCCACAGCTCTGCCCATTTAGAGTGTCTTCTTTTACTATCATCTCACTTTGCAGTTCAGGAGAGGACAGTGAAGGACATACCATTTTGGAATGCTGGATAATTTTCCCAGCTTGGTCTCTACCGGAGGAAAACTGGGGATCCTCAGAGTCTTTATATTGCAAGTAATTTCAATCTTCTTTACAGGCTAGCAATGATTTCTCTAATACAGCTTTTTCCAAAACATTATATTATAAGTTCCAAAGACTGTGGCACCCAAAATTACTTTTGAGATATTTCTCTTTCTCTCTAGATAATCAATTACAGATACTTCGGAAGTTTCCAGCTTCTATAAGATCAAGATTTTAATTCTTCCAGGGGTTCTTCTGTCTATACTAAGAAGTCCACGGTAAGTGCTTTAATTATTTCAAAATCCTTAACAAAAGGCCTTACAACTTCAGTCCTCACATAGTCTTTAACATGAGATGTCTTACTGACAAATCGATAATACTCTAAATTTACTCTTTTCCCTGACACTGTACCATAATGGTCATACGGCTTTGGTGAGGAAGTTTCATTTTCGGTCTTCACTCTCACTAGTGGGTATTTTTTCATGCGTTTATTAAACAAAACCTGATTACTCTACATGACTAAGGGATGGCCATTCCTACTAGCATTCTTACAAAGAACAACAATGGAAGCACATGGATCCCCTCAAATTACATGTTTTGATCCTTTAAGTATATTCCAAGACTATGGTTCCATCTAAGGTAATTTACAAAGCAGGAGTTGAGGCCCAGCAAAAGGAAAAAATGAATGATTGCATTTCAGTCAAAATGTCTGTTCTTGATATTGGTCTTCCATGCAATCAGAGAAATCTAATAAAAGAGCTTTAGAAAATATTAATAGACTCACTCACTGCAATGCAATGTATGTTATTAATGAATGAGAACAATCATTAATGATTATACCTGAGACCTTTGTCTGAGGAGAGCAATTAACAGTCATTCAATTTAAAAAAAAATCCAAAGTAAATAAATGTTCATAATAAATGCCACACAATTATGTGAACTGATACCATCTTATAGAATCACTGAGGGACAGAAAAGCATTCAGTGTCATCAAGTAGACCTTCCTGTACTGACATAAGAAATTGTGAAATATAAAGCTAAACAGAATTACCTCAGATCATGCTTTTTATCCTGTCTTTGCCATTCTTGACACTCAGAAATGGCTTCTGATTTTTTCTCAAATAAGATACCAAGTCTAGTCATAGATACCACACACCATATCGATGATTCCCTGAGTATGCCTTTGGTTCCTCAATTCCCCGTGGTCTTCTTTAGTCCTTCATTACCTCTGACACGACTATGATGATAGCTGTGCTGCTCCATCAGCCTTAGCTCTTCCTCGTCTTTCAAAGCCTTGCTCCAATGCCACTTCCTCCATAAAGCCTTTCCTAATCACTCTGCTCAGAATTGTTATTACCTTTTCATAGCTCTTCGTTTATCCCTCATTTGGGCATGATAATGATTATCCCCAAGTCCTTCCCAGGGTCTGCTACTTCTAAGTCTGTCCTCTGTACTGGAGAGGAAGCTCCCCAAGGTAGCATCTGAGTCTCATCCACTTTTCTCCTTGCACAATATATTCCCTGCTCTAAATTGTATATAATTTAAGACTTACTGCAGATAAATCACTTATAAAATAATATAGATTTACAAATATGCTCAGACCCCAGTTAGACAAACACAGCCTACCATCCTATTGACCTCACTCCTTTATTTTTCCAAACCGTAGTTCTGCAGTTAATCTCACGACCTCCAAGCCCTTCAGAACAACCTTTGACTAGAATTTGAAGCCAAATTTATGTCCAGGTAGTTGTAATCCTGCTAGCAACAGTAATCACAAGGACTCTAAAGTGCACTCAATCATTATAAAAATAAAGAAATATGGAAATGCTCATTTATGTGTAGGTAGAAGATTTTTCAGAGTCTCTGAGGCTAGCTAAAGATGGCTGACTAATCGGAGAAGCAGCAGCACAAAATCTTAATTACAAAAACAATCAAATAAACTAAGAAAGAGCAATTCCGGAAGATTTATTTGATTGCTATCTGGAAAACCTGAGCATATTTTTTATGAAGCCAAAGATGAATGAGACTAGCTTGGAAATCACTGAACCTAAGAGTTAATTGGGTGTGCACACACTTTGTAAAGGTCAGATGATATAAATAAACAAGTTTTCTGAGAAAACTTTCATGAAAAAAGCCGAAGTTGAAAGCTCTAGTTCACCCAATACATATACTGTGTTTGGCCTGTCGAAGACGCAAATAATCGCTGATAATGGTAAAGCGGGTTTTTCAAGATTTTATTTGTTATAATCTGAACTAGTGGTGAGAACTGAAAAGTTGAGATCATCCTAATTATGGGAAAGAATGTTCTAAAGAGTTAATGCAGTTATCTCAATATGGAAGACATATTAAAAAGATATGTAAAAGCCATATTAGGCCAGACATGGTGATTTATGCCTGTAATCCCAGCACTTTGGGAAGCTGAGGTAGGAGAATCATTTGAGTACAGGAGTTCAAGACCAACCTGAACAACATAGAAAAAAATTAGCTGTCTCTTTGGCAGATAGAGAACTTAACTGGACATGATGGTATATGCCTGTCATCCCAGCTCCTCTGGAGGCTAGGGTAGAAGGATTACTTGAACCTAGGAGTTTAAGGTTGCCATGGGGTATGACCAACCACTGCCAGGTGACAAAGTGATATCCTTTCTCAAAAAAATAAAATAAAAAACCATTTTAAACATATTTTGTTCTGGATATTGAGTTTGTTTGGTTTAATGTACATGATGAATCTGGGATATTTTGCAGTTATGAGCACAACCTAAGTCCTAAAAAATGGTGAACAAAGGTACCTGAGTCTTTGTCCCCCTAAATAAGATAAACTGAGTGTTTTTCTTTGAGTCCCTCTTAAGAATAAATAAACCCTGGGTGGTACCTGTGGCTCAGTGGGTAGGGCGCTGGCCTCGTATACTGAGGGCGGCGGGTTTGAACGCAGCCTCAGTCAGCTAAAACATCAACAACAACAACAAAAAAAGAGCCAGGCATTGCAGCAGGTACCTGTAGTCCCAGCTACTCAGGAGGCTAAGGCAAGAGAATCACTTAAGCCCAAGAGTTGGAGTTTGCTGTGAGTTGTGACTCCACAGCACTCTACTGAGGTTGACAAAGTGAGACTGTGTCTCAAAAAAAAAAAAAAGAATAAATAAACCCTTGCAAAATGAGCCCTTCTATCTGCTAGTTAGAAGCTAAGAAGGGGAACTTGTTAGAATTCACAGATAGAAGCTGTTGCAATTGATGTGCTATCTGCATGTGCCCAGAAACTCTACTGTTTCACTGACCCTTACTTCACCTGTGAACAGCACCCTCTGTTAGGGGGCCCACCACTGCTTAGTTGCACTCAAAAAGGAGCCATTAAGTGTCCATCCTTCACCAGTCTCATGCATTCCAGTGGGAAGTGCCCAGAAAGGGAGAGTGTCTGACCATGAGACAGAAAGTGGAAGAATTGAATGAGTTGCTGTCAATATTTCTACTTGGTCCCTTACCGCTTAACAAATAAGTCACCATTCCTTTTTGACTTTTAATACAAAAGATGTAAACTCTGAACTTTTCTTATGGCTGAATACTATTTCAGGGTTAATTAATAAATTAACCACAGTTTCATTAACTTCAGGCAATCCACCCGCCTTGGGAAACGAATCCCTATTTAATAAATGGTGCTGAGAGAACTGGTTAGCCACAGTAGAAGACTGAAACTAGACCTACACCTCTCACCACTTATAAACAGATTTAAATTTAAGTAACAATGGGGTTTTTGGTTGTCTTGTTTAATACAGGTTCTCTTTCTACCCCCCGCCAACCCACCCCACCCCTGGCTAGAGTGTCATGACATTATCATACCTCACTGCAACCTCAGACTCCTGGGCTTAAGTGACCTTCCTGCCTCAGCCTCCCAAGTAGTTGGGACTATAAGTGCATGTGACCATGGCTGGTTAATTTTTTTTTATTTGTTGTAGAGACAAGGCCTCATTTATGACCAGACTAGTTTCAAACTCCTGGCCTCAGGTGCCCCTTCTTCCTTGGCCTCCTACAGTAGATTAAATCCTAAAGTAGGATTACAGATATGAGCCAACAATTGTTTTCTCTACATACCCATTATTTACTCCTCAAGACAAGAGCTTTGACCGGGCATGGTGGATCAGGCCTGTAATCCTAGCACTCCAGGAGGCCTAGGCAAGTGGATTGCCTAAGCTCAGGGAGTTCAAGACCAGCCTAAACAAGAGAGAGACCCTGTCTCTAAAAAATAGCTAGGTGTTGTGGCAGATGCTGGTAGTCCCAGCTAATTGGGAGGCTGAACCAAGAAGATTGCTTGAGCCCAAGAATTTGAGGTTGCTGTGAGCTATACTGTCATAGCACTCTACCAAGGGAGACAAAGTGAGACTCTGTCTCAAAAAAAAAAAAAAAAAAACTGAGGGCTTTGGTTTTCCTTTTGTTTGTTTAGCCTGAAGCATTTCCTTGTTTGTAGGGTCTTTACCTATCTCACTCCCAAAGGAGAGGACAGGACAACTTTTAAATGGGTTGCTTAAGACTATTCTTTTTACATCACTGATTCTACTTTAGGAAAAGTTCTTTCCTCTCCCTCATTGCCTCCACTCCATGCTCTGTGTATTTCCCTATCTCTCCTCAGTAATTCCAACATAACTGTTCTAATCCACATGCCCTCCCCCCCCCCGCTGCTGGTGGTACTATCTTTCAAAAACATATATTTGATTATGTTATTTCTCTATTTAAAACCTTTTGATTTTTCCATTTCTTTAAAATTAAATTGAGAGTACCTTGCATAATAGGCAAAGCTATTCAGGACTTCCCTCTATTTCTTCACTCTCATCTCTTTCCACCTCCCCTCCTGTGTCCTTATCTCTAATCACCTGGCAGTTACTCTCAGCTTTCTAAAATATAATGTGCTTTTGTTCATGCTATTCCTGCTTTCTGATCTGCCCTGTGATCACTTAAAGAACCCCCAATTCCCAAATTTATATATGGAATTACTGTCCATTCTGCAAGACCTTTCTGTAATGAGATAAATGCTTTCCCAAGAAGCACTGGCAGATGGGCTTTGTACTATCTTTGTTGTGTTAGTATCTTGCTATTCATTTTAAATAGAACATTTCTAAATGTGGGCATGTGTTGATGCAACATAAAGTGATTTATTTAATCAAATCCTGGATTCCCATTACTAAGTGGATGGAAATGATAGCAGGCCAAGGGATTTCCAAAGAATATTTTGTGGACAAATATTTATTCAATTGGTCTGTCATTTTATTAAGGATTAACCAAATGCCAAGCATTTTTAGAGTAGGGAGGATGAACAGGACATTATTTCTATCCTCATGAGGTTACATTCTGAAGAGGGGCATGGAGACATTTAAAAAAAACATGTAATATAATATTCATTAGATGTATGGAAAATATAAAGCAGTGTAATAGGCGAGTGATAGAACACTCAGGGAAGGCCTCTCAACTGGTAGCATATAAGGAGTGAGCTAATCACATGAGAGCTATCACCAGGCATATGAAGCCCCGGGGAAGTGTAAATGCAAAGGGCCTGTGGCAGGAATGAGCTGCCTGCACTCAAGGACCAATTAGCAGGCCTGTACAGCTGGAGCCAAGTAAGTGGGAAGACAGCAGCCGAGAAGGCCAGAGGAGATATCTGCAAGGGCCTTCCTTATAAGGGACAATGAGTGAACTGACTGTGCTGGGATTGTTCCCCACCTGTCTTCACAAAGCTCTGGCTGCACATAGACCAGGAGCCCAAATCAGGCAGAGGGGACTGAAGCCAATGGCAACTTAACTCTGCCTCAGACCTGTGCACTTCCAGGACTTCTCAGAGACAAGCACTACAGCTTCTGTCCGTAACAACTCCCAGCAAGAGAGCTTCCAGTGTTTTGTTTGTTTTCTGCCTTAGAATCCATAAGCCAACCACGCCCCAGCCACTCTGTCTTCCCTGTAATGAAAGGTAGGGGAAGGAAAAGGAGGCCGGGCTGAGCTTCCCACATCTTGCCAACGCATAAGCTTCTGCTTTTGGAGCCTAAGTCTGTGTTTGCAGATGTTATATACAATGCAGGGATCACCTGGGAAGCTTGTTCAAAATGTGGATTTCCACCTTTCCCAGCACTCACAAATAGGCAGTATTTGTAAATACAGAATCCACAAATAATAAAGATAGATTGCACATATCTGGGGGAAAGAAGGGACAAATCCCCATTCCCACCATTTGCTGGTGCAAAAAAAGAACCCACTACAGTACCATGACTATCTATAAATTATCAGTAGCAGCTATTGTCTTAGTGATGACAGAATTCACTCCTCATATTTTCTTTTTTTTTTTTTTGAGACAGAGTCTCACTATGTCGCCCTGGGTAGAGTGCCACGACTTCACAGCTCACAGCAACCTCCAGCTCTTGGGCTTAAGTGATTCTCTTGCTTCAGCTTCCCAAGTAACTGGGACCACAGGCACCCGCCACAACACCCGGCTATTTTTGGGTTCTAGTTCTCTTTGTTGTTTGGCAAGCCCGGGCTGGATTCGAACCTGCCAGCTCCGGCGTATGTGGCTGGCACCTTGGCTGCTGAGCTGCAGGCACGGAGCTTATTTCTCATCTTTTCATGGCTATTATTCCATTGCTCTTACCTTCCTGAATAAGCCAAGCACTCTTACAATAACAAATATATTGGAGAAGTGGCCTCATTCAAGAGTTTTCACTTGTAATTATTCAAACACATATTTTCTACTTCTTCCCCAAGTCACACGAAATGGTCTTTCTTGGAACAAAGTGGCTCAGAGACAGAGAGGTGTTTAGGGGGCTTTTCTAATGGGACTCAGCACTGAGGTTAAATAAAAATGGGCTGTGACAGAAGGCTCCCTGAGATGTTTTGTTACAGCTGCCTTCCTCTTGTCATCTGCATCTGCTAGAGTGGCCAACCTCAGTGACAGACAAGAAGAAAATGGGAGATTTAACAGGTCTGTTCGTGAACAACCAATCTTGCATGACAAGACTGCAGCGAGCTGTCAGTCCTCTATGTCCCCAGCCTCTGGACCTTCTCACCCTCTCCCATGGGACATTCCTGCTGACCTATTATCCTCTACATAGAAGAACAAAATGCTAGCTGCCATCTGACTTGATATTTTCTGTGAGATCCCACAATTTGTAAAAAAGGAACTCAGTGTTTCTTTTTTTTTTCCTCTAACTTGTTAAATCAGGACTGATTAGTCAAGTGGGAAGTACTTCAGTCTTTTAGGCTTGAGGTGCAGTTGGAAATACCAATAACATTTATCTGCAAGCACATGAAATGGTAAAGAGGTAAAGAAAGAAATGAAAGCAAAATTTGACCACGGAAATAGTAGCTACCTTTGTTTCCCCTATGAGCCCTCCATCCATTTTGAAATCTGAAATACACCAAGTAGTTAACTCACAGCCAATAAGACCTCACATGTTTATCCAATGAGAAAATGTCCTTTGAGCATTTTTCTACAGTTTTGTTTAATGTAACAATGAGGCAGTCCTGGAATTCTTCCCACTCCCTGACACAATGTCGTGAGATGTTTAGGCAATTTGATCTCAAGTTATCCTAAAATAAAAACAATTATCAGTCAGTTTTGTGTTGATCTTTCCATAACCTAATAATTTAAATGTGTGGTGTTCTGCCGATTCTTTTTTCTTTACCAGAATGTCTCCCTCTTTCTTACATCAGATACCTCATCTGTCAGAAGTTACCTAATGTGGACACCTTTATCTACAAGTTTATAAAGGCAAAAAAAAAAAAAAAGTCAAGAGTTCAACTTATTAAATATTTTTGTCCCCTACCTACACACATAACCACCCAAACAAGCACGTGAGGGTCAGTGCTGTGCACCACCCCCTTCCCTCTAAATAGCATTTGTTTGCAGAGAAATGTTTTAGACACATTAGATTTGAAAAACAAAAGGAATTTTCATCATTAAATCCATCATTCTGGCAGTACGGACAGAGGGAAGATAAAGCACATTTATAGGAAAATGCTAAAGGCTAGAAAAAGGGAACTCTTCCATGCCTAGTGGTGAGGGAGACATCAAATGGGAATTTGACCGCCGTTTCCAGCATCTCATCCTACTGCATGTTGCAAACATTAAAATGATCAGCAGATGGCGTGAGGCTAACTCCAAAGCTTTCCAGAAAGCTAGAGAGAGTTCCCATTCTAAAGAACCCCACAATATCAAACTACAAAACTAAGAATTATTTTACAGTCCAACTTTCAGGCTCATTACTTGTAATTTCATTTTTTAATTGAACATAGCCTTAGAACAACCTATCTCATTCCTCTTGCTCTCCTTTTACTATCCTGAAAAAATAAATCAGGGTGGTGGTGGTCAAAGCAGACAGACAAACAAAAACTAACACACACGCATTCATTCCCTTCAGTTTGATCTGCTGAATATATTTGTTTTTCAATACATAGTCAACATACACAGATCAATCGTTTTTCCATGTGATTTATTCATAGTGGCATAAATAAAGGTAAATGGAATTGACAAGTAAGAAAGACTTCAGAATGGGAAGGAAGAATCTCGTGATCCCTAACGATGTCAAACACTCTCTTGTTTTTTCATTAATAGGTACCACCTTTTGCCTCAAAATTCTGCAGGAATTTTGTATGAACAATCAAAATCTAATTCTTGTATGGTATTCAGAAAACATTCTCAATCACCTGATTTGGAAAACCAATCAAAAGGACACAGATAATTAATGGCAATGTTAAATGGAGAAGCATGGACTTTTCAAGAATGGAAGCAGGATGCATTTCATAAATACACTGACACAAAACTCTATAGTTGTTTATCTTCCCTCAGGACTACTGTTCCCATCATTAAGTTTTGATTTTACAATATCGCATAGCTCATCCTAGGAAATGCTTAGAATGATATCTATCCAGTAGATTCCTTCAGCCTAATTAATGAAGTGACTGTGTGTTTTCCAGTTATAAATGTCAGTGCATGTGTTTTCTGCTGATTGTATCTTGTACTCACTCACTTCACTCCAATGCATATGCTATGTTGTAATTTGTGGGTCACAGTTACTTCTCTAACTAGATTGTAACCTTCGTGAGAACATGCACTTTCACCTTCAGCGTCCAGACGGGCCTGATGAATAGGAAACGCTCCACAATGCCAGTAAAGTACAAATGTTATCAATTTAATAAAATAAACAGTCCAGTTTAACCGGTTCTGTATAGACTTTGTGAACAGATTTCTTTTTGTTTTGGTAAGTAATAAATATCAAACAGGGAGTGACACCTGTGGATGTGGCGGTCTTGATACAGGATTCCCCCACTCAGGACTGGACAGGGATTCCCCCATTCTCTAGGCCCAGGTGAGCTCAGAAATCAGACCCCTATTTCCAGGCACAGATAGGCTGCCTTTTCCAGGCCACACCCTATGGGCTAACAAGGTCATGAACAAAGCAGCCTGAGACATTTTGTAGTTCTACCTTGAGTAGGGAGCACACACCCCAATCCCTTCCCTGAGACAGAAACCACAAAGACCGAATAACCTTGCCCCAGAAGGTTAACCTACTGAAGAATTGCATGATCAGTCTCTCAGCTCAAATACCTTCCAAGACTAGGAGATGCTCCTCTAAAAAGATTGGGCTCCCTTCACCTGCAGGAACATAAGCAACAGCTTCTGCAAGAAAGAAAATTAAATAAAACTCTAATTTTTACTTCTTGGGAGTTGGGTGTGTTTGAAGTGACCACAAATTGCTACAAAATAGCATTGTGAGTAGCTTCATTTAAAAATAGCCAGCTACGGGCAGGTGGTGCCTGTGGCTCAGTGGGTAGGGCACCGGCCCCATATACCAAGGGTGGTAGGTTCAAACCCTACCCCAGCCAAACCACAACAACAACAACAAAAATAGCCAGGCATTGTGGCAGGCGCCTGTAGTCCCAGCTACTCCAGAGGCTGAGGCAAGAGAATCGCCTAAGCCCCTAAGCCCAGGAGATAGAGGTGCTGTGACACCATGGCAGTCTACCAAGGGCGATAAAGTGAGACTCTGTCTCTAAAAAAAAAAATAATAATAATAGCCAGCTACTGCCAGAGAAGGAAGTAATAAGGGAGTAGTACTAGGTGTTTCCTTATAATACCACAAACTACTTTTACTCGGTTCATTCTTCCCCTTTGACATATTTTGCAATTGTTAAAAATCACTGAAAGCAAAAGAGCCAGGAGTGGTGGCTCATGCCTGTAGTTCCAGCACTTTGATATGATGAAGTGGGATGATCATTTGAGGCCAGGAGTTTGAGACCAGCCTCAGCAACATAGACAGATCTTGTCTCAACAACAACAACAACAAAAAAAAAAAAAAAGAAGCAGAAGAAGGAGGAGGAGGCGCGGGAGAAGAAGAAGAAAAATTATCTAGGCATTGTGGCATGCATGCCTACTACTCAGTCCCCACCTACTGGGGGGCCTGAGGCAGGAGGATCACTTGAACTTGAGCCCAGGAGTTGGAGGTTACAGTGAGCTATGATTGTAACATTGCACTCTAACTTGGCAACAGAGCAAGACTCTGTAATTTTTTTTTTTTTTTTTTTACTGAAAGTAATTTAAAAAGGAAAAAGTAATAAGACATGTACCTCAAATAGTCATTTGTGTCACTCACCTATCTTGAAGCAGTTTGTATTCAAAAAATTTCTGAAAGCTGATTATATTCCCTTTTTTCCTTTTCTTTTCTTTTATTGCAAATCCCCTTATCATCTAATATATTCCCTTTTGCTCTTTACTTTTGAGTGTATTTAAAATTTACATAAGCATAAGATGCTGGTAATGTATTCTTTCACCCTATACAATAGAATCTAATTTCCACCTCTACAATTACCATTCAGTTACATTCTCCAGAAGAATGATTGTTCTAAATTTGTATTCCCTTTGAAATGTTCTAGGTATATACAAGTATACACACATATATGCAGGTGTTTTTAAAATGGACTCATAAACCACAAACTATTCTATAGCTTGCTTTTTCAATGTACACTACTTATTTTACTGCTGAGCATTTGATTATGAGGTTGCATAACCATTTATTTAATCACATCCTTTATTGACCAATGTTTAGGTTGTTTCCAATTTTTCATTTCTACAATGTACTTCTGTGATCCTCCTTTCATCTATATTTCCATATTTGTATGAGCACGTAATCAGGGGACATTTCCTAGTAATGAAATTGCATGATCAAAGGAAATACGCGTTTTAAATTCTGTTACATATTTCCAAACTGCTTCACAAAATAGTGCACCAAATGACCTTGCCATCCAAAAGGTATGGAAACACTCCCCACCTTGACTTACTCCTTCTCCACGTAGATTGTATTATTAAGAAAAAGAAACCCCAGATGTGTTCAATCATAAAGGAAAAGAAACTGCAGGTGTATTTAATTATCCACACACAATTATAAGCATTGATAGATAAAATTTGTAAAAATAAAGCAACAGCGGGAAAGACGGAAGATAAAGCTTATTCTTCACACACTATGGACAACTGTAATTTGTGTTATTTTAGTCTATTATTTTTGTAACAGCATAAGTCAAAAACATACCGTTAACAAAAAAGTATGAATAGACATATAATCAATGGATGTAGAAATTCCAGTTTGCTCTGACTTTGAATCTCCTGCTTGCTGAGACAAAGAGAGGCAGGTGGTTGGCTTCACCCACGGGAAAAAAAAAAATCAAACCCTCCTTTCTCACAATTCCTTACAACTCCCCTGCTCGGTGACACACCAATGAGAATATAATAAATCTGCTCATCCACGAGAGGCCAACACGCCCAGGTCAGGAAGGCAGCACACAGCAGCCTGTGTCTTCACTTGTCACCTGGCTGGGCCTCTGGCCGTGCCCTGGGGAGTGATGGCACTCCGCTTTTTCTTGTTTTTGCCACAGGTTCCTCCAGACATCTCGGTCTCATTGAACACAGCTGTTTCCTGGCTGTGTTTCCCCGTTTCCTTCTGCCTTCCATTACTTAGACTCAGATAAATCTCCTCACTTTAGCAGTGGGGTTGACTATGCAGCCTTCTCCCCTAGCAGTGATCAGTACATACCCAGAGAAAAGCCAGCCAACGAGGGGTGGATGGGAGTGAGAGGACTGGCTCTCTCCATGATGACGTGTTATGTTTGAAGGACTTGTACCTGCCATGGGGTAATTCACAATACTTCACAAGGTAGGGGGACGTGACCACAGGTGGGACACCAGCATGACGGTGCTATAACACGTGGGAGAGGTTTTCAGGGACATGGTAAGGGCCACCCATGAACCATAAGACCCAAGCAGGTTGTTGGAACATCTGGTTCCATCATTATTTATTTGAACCCCAATTCTTCTAGACCACGGATGTCTGATCTGCAGCCCATGGGCCACATGATGATTTTGTGAGGATATTTTTCGCTTATGTGCAGTGTTGGGTATCACAAAAAGTAGACAAGGACCTTTATGTTGCTAATCAGCTTTCGTTAGTGTTTGTGTATTTAAACATGGCCCAAGACCACTCTTATTCTTTCAATGTGTGGCAGAGGGAAAAAAAGCTTGTACCCCCCTGTGGACTTCACCCTTATGTGGAAAGAAATGGGATTCGCAGTATCTATATTAACACTGCTTTCCATGACATTGATTCCATCAGCTGAGCTTGTCCCCTGTAAAGTCTGACCCAGTTATTTGGGGAGTCTCCAAGGGATCTCCCTGCTGTGCTCCTAAAGCACACTCTCAGCTCCTTCCAGAGTTACACGGGAGCATCTGCCATGTTCCCGTTGGTCTCCTCCTTTCTAACTCTACCTGCAAAGGCACTTGAGGTGCTGCCCTGCTAGCCATGTCAGCTGTGAGAACTTGAAGGTCTCTGTCAAGGGGGCAGCTGCTGGATCCCTCAAGCCTTCAAGGAGCTAGTGTAGGGCTGTGTTCCTTGAGGAAATAGAGGTGTGCCCTTCTCCCTGACACTGTGCTGCCCTCAAACACCGGGTACCAAAGCATCTTTACTCATTCTCCTTCCCCCATATCCCCTCACGGAAACAGCTTCATCAGTCTCAACCTCTAGTCTCTCTTTACAAACCTCAAACCATCTGGGCCACCAAACTGGGCCACCAGAAGCAGACCTGGCTTGGATTCTTCCTCCTGCTCCCCGCTTTCTTAAAAGTCTACCTCCTCACCCACCCACCATCTCATGAGAACAGAGCCCTCAGGCTCATCAACCTTCCTCCTATTAATGTCTAATGCAATCCCCTGACCCCAGAAAGGCGTTACATGAATAGCTACATTTTGCAAATAACATGAAAGGTAGGCTTATGCAATTAGTCTTCACTAACAAGTTGTAAGGACCTTCTGATGTTACTTTCTAGACAAGTGGTTGTTGTGGTTTTTAATTACAGTTTTGTATATTCTAAAATTCAGTGTTGGACTCATTTGAGCATGTTGTGTTCCTCACAGGAATGTTGCATGTAAAATCAGTAATGAAGATAATATTTCATCCAAAGCAGAAATCCATAATCAGTCCCTTTCTCTTTTTCCATTTCTGGCTTCACCCCTTCACATCCATTCCCTCACCACTCGTACGGAATGACTTTCAGTTCCCAAACAGGTTTTCCTCTGTCATGCCTGTAACCCTTGCTCTCAGTGTAACTCAGCCTAGAATACAATCCTCCCTAACTACCGACCTTTCAAAATCCAGGCAAATGCCACTACATTAACACTGATTTCCTTCCCTCCTTCCTTACTCCCCTGAGAGAATTGATCACACCCTGACCGAACACCACCCCATACATACTTCTACCAGAGCTACATAATATCTTATTTTATAAAACTTGCTAAACTTAAGGACAGGGTAATTTCATCAGCACCTACATCAGTATCTGGTACTCAGTAAAAATGTATTTGATGACTTACTCTCTTAAAAATAAAATAAAAAGTATTAGCACACCTTTGCAAGCATATATGAATAGTAGTAATCAAAATTATTCTTTTTCCCAAAATGCTTAGTTTAACTTTTTTTTGTTTATAGAAAATTCTACTATAGAATAATAAACTGAATACAGAAAAATAAGGGAAAAAATGCAGACAAATCTATAACATGGAATATAGCTCCTGGTTCCCATATCACACCCCGTGACCCACCTCTAATTGCAGCTGACCTATACAGATGCTGGGTGAGTCTTTCCACGTTCTTGCCTAAGACCTTCTTCTTTGGTGTTGCGTAAGTTCTAGGCCTGCACAAGCACAGCTCAAAGCAGAGGGGAGTGAACGCCTTCCTTCCCAAGGGAAGTTGGTGGTTAAAGACCTCAGATTCCATCTCTCAGCTGGAAAACATGACGGGCATTCTGGATGCTCTTCAGGGTCCTGGCAGAATTGAATTAAACTGCTTCAAATGGCAACTTCAGTAACACATCCTCCCCCCATCAGTGCTTCCTTCTTCCTGTTTGTCTTCCTGCCCCTATCCTCTCCTTCAAGGATCACATCCCCAAAACTCCTTGCACCCAAGTCTTTATCTCCAGCTCTGCTTTCAGAGAAGCCTAAAGTAAGCCATGGGACCTTGTCCCGGATGACTGGCCCGCTCTTTCCTACACATTAGTGTGAGGAAAAAGCGTTCCAGGCCAGATTGAAAGAGAGCTAGGAGACATAACAATTAAATGCAATAAAGGACATTCTGGAGATAATTATATGAATGTGAGTGTGGTCTGGTGTTTGATGTGATGAAAATACACTGAAATGAAAAAGTAGATGTTGTTAGCTAAAGAAGCAGATCACACCCAAAATTATGAACATATATATCCCAAGCAACATAAAAAATAATCTGGGAAGATGTATGCTGAAGTATCATTCAGTCTCTAGGTATTTGCAATATAGTCTTTTTATTCTCTTAGTTTTACTTGTCTTTTTTCTAATATTCTCCCACACACATACACTGCTGCTGTAGTTTAAAATGTATTTTTAAAAAGCTAATGCTGTGTCCAACTTTCAACCGTTATTTTGCTATTCCAAGGCAGTTTCTATACTGTTCAGTGATGAATGAGTCTGAGAAACAAGGAAAAATGGAAATGAACTAAGGAAGGCCCCATAATGCATTGTGGCAGGATAAGCATATACAAGCCGTGACCCGGCTCCTGTGTAGACAGGAGCCTATAAATACCAGCGTCTGATGCTATTTGAGTTATATTCACTCTTCCCTGTAAACTCATTCATATGCATTCATTAAAATACTGAAAGAACAAAGACACATTCCTCAGCCCAGATGCTTGCTTTAGCCAGCATTTTATAATTTATGATTGCAGGGATTAGGAGCCAGCCTTCCTGCTTACTAACTGCACCTGATGTGACTCGGCAGGAAACTTTCCCCGCAACACGCACATTCTCCATAAGCTGGTTATCCTCCTATATACTTAATCTTTTCCCAGCCAATCTCCCCAAAACAAAATAAATATTTGTAGATTAAAGGAAAACTGCCTTCTCATCCTCTCCAGCTGCTAGCGCGCAAGCTGTTGAGCACGGAGGGTTTAATTAATGGATAGACACCATTAGAGAGACAGCTGGACCTGCATCCAGATGAGTTTGGATTCAAGGTGCCAGGAGATAAAGATCTGAAAGTGGAAAAGCTGAACTGCAATTGGGTTCATTTATAAAAGAGGCTGTTAAAGGTCAACTGTGTTTTCTTGTGCTAGAGATAAAGAGATGCTATTAAAAACAATTGGAAAGTAATTCATAAGGGAGCAGTAAGTCACTCATGTTAAATTAATTTGTCTTTCTGATAGCATGGCACTCATGATGGGAAAGTAAATTGACCTAAAATCAAGATCTTTCAAAAACAGCCATTGATCATGTCTTCCCTGCACAGCCTCTGGAATAAGCTCCGGTGTGCCGGGACCACTGGTATCTGATCACAGCGTCTCCGTAGGTCACCAAAGCCCCTGCCCAAGCTGAAAATTAACCAATTGTTCCTAAGGACAGTAAGTGCAGTGGCATTTCCATGGATGTCCTGATGCTGCCGCTATCTGCCCGTCGCCTCTGATGAACTAACAGCCAAGCACCAGAACAAGCTACCGTGCACCATGCCACGTTCCTGACATTCAGCAACATATTAGAACATTCTAGCCTATTGCACTCCGTTTACAACCTCCCCACTTCCCTGTCCCCCCACGACACTCCCCATGTTCCCACATGTACCTACCAGGATGAAAACTCTTTAGTTTATCCAGAGAATGCATTTACAATTACGACTGGTAGTTTATTTAATTCCACATGGTGACCTGAAACACATTTTTTTCCTTTGTCTCCTCGTTAGAATAAACCCTTCTCTTTAAGCACTACAAAATTCCGGTTCTCCTCCCCAGTGTACTCAAGCCAACATGCGGTGTGACCAAAGGCAATTACTTTTAGAATTACAGAAGTGGCAGCCCCATTAAGTCACACCTTCATCGTCCTTGGGGCAAGACGCAGGCTGTGTCTATCTGCTGCCCAGACAAATGGGGACCAGAGAGAGAAGCCCACTCCCCCAGAGTGGGACCTTTGGAGAACCAGTTTCTCCCCCTTTCCTTGTTTCCTGAGGAAAACTGTTGCTTTTTTCCTTTGTTGGGGTTATAAACTAGTTGAAGTCTTACTTTATTTTCTAAAATCATGGGAGTAATGAGCAATTCCCTGCAAAGTTCTATTTGTGAAAAATCTGCACTTTCAGGCACTCACTAATTACATACAGCCCAGTGCAGCTCTGCTGCTCGCCATTTTCCCAGCAGCCTGGGTCTCGGTTGGGAGTGTCAGCCAAGGAGAGACAAAGAGGGCTAGAGGCAGTTAATGTCTCCCATTTGCCATTGCTGATCATTTGCAGGTTTTAATAACAGCTTTGCAATTCAGATTCTGCACTAAAAAGGGTTTCCAGGTCAGATATCACAGGGCTGCTTCTGAGCCCGTCACCTTTGAAAAACTAGAGACACGGGTATGTTCAGCACTAACGGCACTGGAATTGATGCACCTGCTCATATCCAGACTTCATAAACATGATTTGAACAGCCTGTGCTTCAGGCTGCCATCAGCGGAGAGGACCCCAGAATGCAAATGGCAAGGTCAGGCAGGCTCCCCTCCTTGGGTGGGAGCTAATATAAGAAACAGCACATCCCAGAAGGGACCAAGAGTAATAGCAACTGCAACAACCAGCGCTTCTGCTGCCTGCTGTAAGGCACCGACTATGCCACTTGTTTGACATACGTTACCTCATTTCATTCCACCCTGGGAGAAGGGAATTGTTATTTTCATTCTTCAGTATTCCAAGAAATTAAGTCAAGCTTCCCTAACATTAAATGCCAGGTAAACAGAAGAGACAGGATGGATGCCGCTCCTTGCTCTGTGATAGGGGTCTGATATCATTTGTTGTGATCCAGAGTTTACAATGAACCCGTGATTTGAGTAATAACTAAAATGTACAAGGTACATTTTTTTTTATGTCTGTGCATCTTAATGTCCAGCCTTCCTCCCATCTCACTGTGGGTCAGCTTTCCTGCCTCCGGGGAGATGCTCCTTCCTCCGCACCCCAGCAGCTTGTTAAGTGGCATCTGCAATCTTCTCACAGACCCTCTGCCCACACTTGATTACCTCAGGGATGGACGCTCAACCAGGTGACGCCAGTTTCCAGGCTCTCCCAAAATTTGTGAGTGGGCATGTGAAACAGTAATAATAATTATAACTGAAATGTTTTAGTGTTTTTTATGTGCCAGACATTTTATATTTTACCTTCTCTTATTCTCCCGATTCTATGAATAGGTACTGTTACCACCATCATTTTGCACAGGTGGAGGGTAGAATACAGATGGGTAGGTATCTTGCCCAGGGTCGCATAGCTAGGAAGTCACCAAGCTGAGTCTTAGTTTGTATCAATTAGCTATTGCTACAAAAATTCTGGATTAAAAACTCAGTAGCAGGGCAGCACCTGTGGCTCAGTGAGTAGGGCGCCGGCCCCATATACCAAGGGTGACTGGTTCAAACCTGGCCCTGGCCAAACTGCAACAAAAAATAGCCGGGCATTGTGGCAGGCACCTTTGGTCCCAGCTACCCAGGAGGCTGAGGCAAGAGAATCACCTAAACCCAAGAGCTGCAGGTTGTGGTGAGCCGTGATGTCACAGCACTCTACCAAGGGCAACAGTGTGAGACTCTGTCTCTTAAAAAAAAAAAAACCTCAGTAGCTAAGAAGAATTATTTATTCTCCCCAGCCTGAGGGTGGCCGGGCTCAGCTGTGTAGCTCTGAGGTGGTTGACTGAGCACACTTGTGCGCCTGGGCCTGGTGGGCTCAGCAGATGCAGCCTACACTGCGCCAGGAGGCCCTGCTCCATGTGTCTCTTTTCTTTGGGGGACCTGACAGCTGACCTGAGCATCTCTCCTGCATGGGACAGCCAAATAACAAGAACAAGGCAGAAGCAAGGCAGGCCGTCAGGCTGGCCACACTGCAGTCTCCACTTTATTCGAACATGCAGTCCGGAGATGGGAAACATAACCTGCCTTGTAAGAACTTCACAGTCAAGATCAAAGAATAATAATTCAGGGAGAAGTGAAGAAGTGAATAACAATCTACCACATATCCCATATAATCTTCAGGAATTTCCTTTTCAAGCTGAGGAATTTTTCGTTTCCTTGTCAGTAGCAAACATCAGATACAGCAGGGCAAGCCCTGAGCTCGTCAGCGTCCACCTTGGCTGCGAAGTGGTATGTGAAGAGAGATTCAGAGACGAAAGACAGAGAGAAAGGCACAGAGATGCCCAAGGCCCTGGGACCAGCTGTCTGCAACCCTCAACGGTATCCCTGCCTTTCCTGGCATTTTAGTGTTTCAGCCTGCTTTTGAGGTTTTTACCCCAAACTCTTTTGTTAGTTTGATTTTTTTTTTGCCACTTGTTACCCAAAATGTTCTGAGCAACACAGCTTTCTGTAATCATCTTAAAATTAACTGTAGGAATATGTGCTAATATCTTTTAATGCATTTACTATATGCTGTGCATTACATTAGAAATGGGGGGTCAAACTGAATGGGTAAAACTGGCCAGGCACAGTGGAGCATGCCTGTAACCCTAGCACCCTGGGAGGCCGAGATGGGTGGATTGCTTGAGCCCAGAAGTTTGAGACCAACCTGAGTGAGAGATAGACCCCATCTCTACTAAAAATAGAAAAATTAGCTGGATGTTGTAGTGGGTACCTATAGTCACAGCTCCTTGGGAGGCTGAGGCAGGAGGATCCCTTGAGCCCAGAATTTTGAGGTTGCATTGGGCTATGATGATGCTACCACACTCCCACCCAAGTGATAGAGCAAGACCCTATCTCAAAAAAAGGAGGGGACGTAAAATTGAACTCATAAATCCTGTCCTCAAAGAAGTCATGATCTAGGAGACAATACACACACTGCTCACAATGTCATGGCAAAATGAATGGATTTTTGCTCAGAGAAGGTAGAATTAAACCTAACTTGGACAGAAGAAGGAATGTCTCACAGGGGAGTTGATATGTGCAGCCATCTTATAGAAGATAAGGAGAATTCCTACAATCAAAGAAGAGAAGTGGGGGTGGCAGTGAGGGGCTTTGGGCAGGGGGAAGGGCAGTGAGGGCAATGGGCTAAATCATAGAGGCAAAAATCATTTAGTGATTGATAAGAAATACTGAAGTGAAAAGTTGGAGAGAAGAATTTGTCAATGTGTCCCCGAGAGTCATGTAAGAGAATGGGCCTTGTTTAGCTGGCAGAATTGTTCTGCCCTACTTAGCAGGCATTATGTCCCTACAGTGCCATGGACTGTTGAAACTGCCCCTTGAGATTGTCTAACTCCTTTTATTCTGACATTGCACTTGCAAAGCAACCTTTTCATCATAATTTGGTTTCCTGCATAGCCTGTGCTCTAGGGAAGAGAATGAACTAACCAGCCTACAGTAACATTCCAATCTGCTTGGCAGTTATTCCTTAGCATAAATTTTAAAATTCACAACCTAGTTTATAAAACAAACTCTTGGGAGTCTAGTGGGAGTCTTTATTTTACATGAATCCAACCTATACTAAACAAAAAAAGTTTTCTGGAAAATTATCAGTTTCGCTCCCAAAGGAGGAATGTCTGGCACCAGGGCTGCTTCAAAGCCTTGAGGACATGCGACCCGTTATTATGGGGACCTTTCCTACATGTGCAAAGATGCTAGCAGCTCTGAAGTCACAGTTTATAGCTCATAAGCAGAAAGGAAAAAAGAAATTATTTTGCTAGTTTCAGCAGAGAAAATCCTAAATGATGATGTCCTCTTGCTCAGATTCGGACTCTCTGCTTGCTTTGGGGGATGCCAAAGAATTGAAAGGCAATGGTTGCCCCACTTTGGGATCATGTGGTCAAAGATAAGGGAGAATCCTTTTCCAAAGTTTGGGAGTGGGGTAGAGGGGGTATGTTTTCTTGGACAGACAAAACCAGCATCACCACCTTTATTTATCTTGAACCAATCATGCCAAATGCCTGTTGGTCCCAAGGATAACAGGTGGAATCAAGTCTGAACCTGCAACGAGTGGACTAGACATGGACCCACCTCCCCAGCCCAACCCCCCTTCCAAGGACGGGGAGGCCTAACAACTCTTACTCTGGCACTGCCTTTTCTTCTTCTTCTTCTTTTTTTCTTTCTTTCTTTCTTTCTTTCTTTCTTTCTTTCTTTCTTTCTTTCTTTTTTTTTTTGAGACAGAGTCCCATTATGTCACCCTTGGTAAAGTGTTATGCCATCACAGCTCACAGCAACCTCAAACTCTTGGGCTTATGCAATTCTCTTGCCTCATCCTCCCAAGTACAGGTGCCCACCACAAGGTCTGGCTATTTTTTGTTGCAGTTGTTATTGTTGTTTAGCTGGTCCAGGCTGGGTTCAAACCCGCCAGCCTTGGTGTATGTGGCTGGCACCATAACCACTGTGCTACAGGTGCTGAGCCTGGTACTGCCTTTCCTTAAAGTCATGATTTGTGATAACACAAGTTGAACAAGTTTTCTGACAGGCCACCAATAAGTCTGTAAGTAGGACAATAAATTTATTCTAGAGAGGAAAAATCTGGCTGAGTACCAAATGGTAACAAAAAATGGGTGTTGTTATCTCTATCTGCTTTGTCCTCTTGTTGTTCTTGGATGTTCTCATATGCCCTGCAATCCTCCCTCAGAAGATTTGGAACTGGCTACATTCTAGATGCTCAGGGCGAGAGGGGGTGGAAAGAGGAATGGCCCGCCCAGAGCCGATGAAACCATTCTGTGGACCTCAACCCAGGCAGCTGGCCTCCCCTGAACCCCTACTCAAGAAGCTCAGCATTGCTTTCAAAACAGCACAGAAACCCACAGTACTCACAGCTACAAAAGTCAATGATTTTTCAATGATAAACGATTTCTTTTAGCCTAAATTAAACAAGGGACTATTCAAGCAGGTCAAAAACAGCCCATTAATAAACTTGCTAAATTAAGAGTAGTTTCAGTTAAGAATACAAAAGGACTTGTGAAGACCAAAACCCCATTGCTCATTCTGTGTGCACCCTTGAGCAAGGGGCAGCCTCTTTGATGCCTGTTGGACAAATGCATGTCTGAGGATCTTTCCATATCAAAAGATCTAGCAGACTTCCCAATTCCTAATCTTTTCCAGGATTGATGTCTTCATGTGTTCTCAGCATGCTTTGTTATTAATGAGGATGGTGGAAACACTGGTGTGGGAAGAGTGCCTGTATGCTAAATCATCCTTGATAACTAATAAAAATTAGCTGGGCATTGGTGTGTGGGGGGGTGCCTGTAGTCCCAGATACTTGGGAGGCCAAGGCTAGAGGATTGCTTGAACCCAAGTGTTTGAGGTTGCTGTGAGCTATCATGTACAGCACTCTACCAAGGGTGACAAAGTCAGACTCAGTCTCAAAAAAAGAAAAAGATAAAAGGAAGTTCATCCCTTGGAATCACACAAATCTGTGTTCAAATCATGCCTCTTTTACACTGTCTAGTGTGAGAGACATTATGAAAAAATAATCTATAATCACAGCCATTTTGGCACCAGAAGCCAGTTTTATAGAAGACAATTTTTCCATGGATAAGGTAGGGGGAGGTTTGTGAGGGGATTGTGTGGGGTGATTCAAGGGCATTACATCTCCACCTCGGATAATCAGGCATTAGGTTCTCATAAGGAGAATGCAACCTAGATTTCTTGTGTATGTAGTTTGCAGTGGGGTTCATGCTCCTATGAGAATCTAATGGCACTCACTGCTGATCTGGCAGGAGGAGAACTCAGGCAGTGATGAACGTGATGGGCAGCAGCTGTAAATACAGATGAAGCTTTGCTTGCTCACCTGCCACTTGTGTCCTGATGTGCAGTTCAGCTCCTACCAGGCCTCAGACAGGTACTGGTCCACAACCCAGGGGCTGGGACTGCAGATCTAGAGGACTTGGTTCTTGTAGGGTATGGGACACTCAACAATGGTTTTTTGCCTCAGAGTCTGGGTGATATAGGAAGATGAGGGTGCAGAGTCTAGTTTTAGATATCCAGGAGAAAATGTGTGGGAAGCAGAGAAAAGTAAGGTTAGAGGCCAGGAACTATAGATTTTTAAATTGGCAATAAAATTAGTATTATTTGTTGCTCTTTCAACAATGAAGGATAGAGGCTAAAAAATTTGATTCTGATGTGTGATTAGTTACGGTCTCAAAAGTGGTGTTTCAGAAGAGCTGGGATAGGTAGGCCCTGGAGCACAAACACAGCTCTAATGCTTTGTTGACACAGATGATACGTGGGGATAGCTCAGTGAAGTGGCTATGCCTTTCTCCTTACACCTGGCATAATGAGGACAAGTCCACTCAACCTCATTCTCCCTTTATTTGGTTAGCTGACTCTCTCCCCATACTTTATATTGATGTCTTGGGTAAATAAAGGAAAGACTCTTCTGGGTACCTATCTCTTCCTAAGGCAGGTGAGCCCTTGCCTATAATCTGAAGGCAACTAGGATTGGGCTTAGATCCTAAACTGAGCCTTATTTATTACAATTACATCATCTACCTTCTAGAATGTAGGTTGACAAATGTCCATCAATAGATAACAGGTTAAATAAGCTATAATCAACTGAGTGAAATGAAACTGGAATTAGATTCTTATAAGGAGAATGAAACCTAGATTTACTGGGTTTAGAATCTTGAACATAGATTTGCATAATTCCAAATGAATGAATGAACTAGTTAAATAAGCTATAATCAACTGAATGAAATGAAATAGTATGAAGCTATGAAAAAGAATGATAATAAATAACAATGGAAAAGTCACCAAGAAATTGTGTTATGTGAAAGGGGAAAAATACAAAACAGTTTAAGTGGTATGCTGCTTTGAGCTAGCAAGGAAGACAAGATTATATTCACATAAACAAAGATCTGACAATTAAGCTCACAAACTTGTCCTAGAAACAGTGCTGCATTCCTCATTGCCGAATATCACTATGGTCACCTGAGAGCAGTGGTTCTCAACCTTCCTAATGCCACAACCCTTTAATATAGTTCCTCATGTTGTGGTGAGCCCCAACCATAAAATTATTTTCTTTGCTACTTTATAACTGTAATTTTGTTACTGTTATGAATCATAATGTAAATATCTGATATGCAGGATGTATTTTCATTGTTATAAAGGGGTCACAACCCACAGGTTGAGAACTGCTTCCTTAGAGGTACTTCCCTTGGGAAGCTATGCACTGATCCCAGTGTCTAGTCCACCATTCAGAGCAATTATGGAACTCTTTTTCTGGAATGGCCATCAGACCTTTCATCCTAGGTCTGACATTAAGTTTGCAAACTTGCCATCATGCGCTTGTGTTGGTAGCACTGTAGAAACAACTTGGTCAGGTTTCATAACCTTGGTCTATCAGTGTCTCACAGGTGTGTTGTGTCACTATGTGGTAGTGTCTTCACAAGATGCATTCATTATTGCTGCTTCCTGTTTTTGTGTGTTGTATAGCAACAGGTCTGGTGGCCATTCCAGAAAAAGTGTTCCAAAATTGCTCCATCCAGGGAGGCACCTGTGGCTCAAAGGAGTAAGGCACCAGCCCCATATGCCAGAGGTGGTGGGTTTAAACCCAGCCCCAGCCAAACACTGCAACAACAACAACAAAAAAAAATTGTTCCATCCTTTGTAATAAAACAGTAAACATGTTTCCATGAGTTTTCTGAGCTAATCCAGCAAATTGATTGAACCCAAAGTAGAAGTTATGGGAATCCCAACTTGAAGCTTGTTGGTCAGAAGTTCCAGGGGATTTGGACTTGCAACTGATGTCTAAGGAGGGAGAATTTTGGGGGACTGAACTTTTAATCTATGGGGTCTGATGCTATCTTCATGTATTAATAGTGCCAAAATTGAATTAGAGGACATCTAGCTGGCATCCACCACTTAATGTGTGGGGAAAAATCCCCACATTTGGTGTGGATTCTCTACCAATGATTGTTGTGGTGTGAGAACAGAAGAAAAGTATAGTTCAAAGAGGTTTTCTGAAGCAGATGTGCATTCATTAAGGTAATTCTAGCTGCTCTTGCAAATAAATCACAAAACTAAAGGCTTGATATAATACACACACATTTTTCACTCAAGACAAAAGCCCATGGTCATTCAGGGTGCCAGGGTCCTTTCAAAATAGGTCTCCATTTTCCTATGCATCTTGGAGTCCTCTGCATCTAGCTGGCAATGAGGAGGCAGGAGGCATGGGCCTGAAAGTGGTATAGTCACTGCTACACACATTGCTTTGGCCAGAATTCAGCAACATGGTATCACCTGACCACAGAGAGAGTCAGGAGCCAGGATCAAGGCCAGTAAACAGATAGCCAGTTACTAAAAGCAGTGAAAAGACTTACCAAGAGAAAATTTCTGATGAACTTTATTTGTTGAGTAAAGTTATTGTTAGAGCATTGTTTTGAAATTATGGCATTAACTGTTCTTGTCTTGAAAACTGGCATTTATAAAGCAAGGCAGGTTTATATTGAGGAAATTTGCACATTCTCTAATCCCATCCTATCATGAAATGCCTTAGTGTTAAGTTAAAGCCAGATAGCAAAAGAGGTGTTAGGGCAAATCTTGAGTTTCCTCAGAACAATAAGGCCCTGTCCAAGACTTTCTATTTGGTGTACTGACTGAAGGCTGTTCCATTTATGATCCCAGGAAGTCTAATAAAGAACATCAAATGCTTCAAAATGCCCAACGGTGGTATTGCTAGCACCAGCAGGGTATGCAGCCTGGAGGTCAGATTTGCTTAACAGAGTAAGGAAATTCAGAATAAACAAATCAAATTACCAGGTCTCTCCTGTGGAGAACTCTGCCTTGTTTAGAGACACCTTTCCAGGGTTATCTGATTCTATCCTTTCATTACTTCTGAGCTATTTTGCAATTGAGGGCTAAGCAAATCATATATGTCTATGGACGTGCAAATAAATTGTCTGGTGAAGGACCGCCTTCTTCCACAGAAAAGCCACTTCTGGGTCCATATAGCTACTAATTTATCTGTTCTTTGGACTCCCCTTGGAAGCAGTTGTAACAGCTACCTAGCTCTTCTGTTAAAAATGAGTTAAATAAAATCTTTAGCATATGCCTGTTTCTCATTTGTTTGAGAGTCATAATTCTATTCTCTTTTGAAATGTTTTCTGTAATACCAGTAATTGTTGAGGATTTGTGTGGCTGGCTCTGGTCAAGCTTTCTTGTTTTCTTTCTTTGGTTTATTTGTTTGTCTTCTCTTTAAGTTGTGCCTATCATCATTGCCCAAAACACTGTTATGTGGTATAGCATAAAAGTCAGGCAATGAAGCAATTCTATCTTCCACTTCCACCACTATCCCAACTGCCAGGATGTGGTGCCTGCATACTGTCATCGGAAAACCTGTTCTGACATTTCAAGCTCCCACGGAAATGCTGTGAATCTGCTGAGAAGGACTTATTTGCAAGATTTGTTCAACAAAGAGGATGGATAAGCATCTTGGATTAAACCTTGAAAGCAGCAGGCTTTTAGTTACTTTTTCCCCCCGATTAACCTGGGAACACTTTCAAACTCTTTTTCTTAAAATAATGTTTTTTGAAACCATCGGTTTTATAATGAGATATATTTTTGTAAACATGTTTCTTTATACATGTCTTGGTAATGAGCAAAACTTCTGTCTTGCACAAAAATTTCCATACTCAAACTTTATCTGCAAAGGATATTTAGTGTGAAGTATTAAAGAACTAGATACTAATGGAAGTATACTAGATACTTTTCCTACTGATACCATATCAAAATCTGTTAGTCTACACACTAATTTCTAGCTGCTTAGCCTCCAGGAAGCTCAGAGTCAAATTTGTGACTTGACTTTAATAACTCAGTAGACCTACCCATCTTCATTTCACCTTTCTCCAGTCTTGACCTTAGATCCTAATTTCTATTTTACTTGTTCCTGATTTTACTTATTATGTTTTTTTTCTCTTTCATTTTTTTCATCTTAAAAAGCATCTCTACTTCTTTAAGAAATAGGCTAGATATAAAGAAATAAACTGATGCAGGTAGATTATATATGCCTTTATATTTAATCTTATATGAGAAATTCCTGGGGAAAATCACGATTCTTCTTGTCATCAGCCTTCCTTGGTGTAATTTATTGAAAGACAATCTTAGTATCTTATTTAACTTCTTCACATGCTATTTAACTATTGAATACACTTTCGGATGGATAAACAAAGTCATAGGAAATTCATTTGGTGTGTCTCAGTTTCTACAGTGATTTACATCACTTAAGTAATCTTACATTTTTAGTTTCCATAAATATTTCTCAGCCATATCATCGTTTATGAGAAAAGCACTCTCCAATCACCAGGTCTTTCTGTAGACCTCTCATGGGCTAAAATATATCCTGTCATTATGCTTACAGATTATGAATTCAATTGAACAGGCCTACACCCAAGGGTTTTCAGTTGCATCTACATCAGGCTGTGAGCCCAGTGTTCTCCAGATCCCCTTAGAGAAGAGAAATCCCCATAGTAGGAACTTACAGTGTTGCCTTTAAGAGGAAAAGAAAATGGGTTAGTTTACTGCCTTCCTGCTTCAGTGGGGAAGGCTTACTTGATGGTATGGAATTAAAACCATGCTGAACTTGAAGCCCCAGATGTGGGTTCAAGTTCTAGTTTTGTGACTCACTAAAGTGTAATCTCCAACACTAGAGAAACATTCAGCTAACCTCTAGAGTGGTGGTGAGGATTCAGTATGAACACATTTGGCGTGGAGCTGGGCTCCTCATTAGCTACTCCTTTCCTGCTTTGTAGTAAGAATTAATTCCGTGCATGCATGAACCCCAGGGCTCGGTCAATCTCCATCTTTCCTCATGACTGACTGCTGTGTTTAGGACGTTAGTCAGGGCTCTAGATTTGACTCTGTCTTGGTGTATATGCTTGGTTATATACGTGGACACTTTGCTTTAACTATCTATGAGAAGACTTGTTTTTATAAATTTATTTGCTCATTTGTGACAAACTGTATTTTGCAAAAATGGCCACATCAACTCTTCCCATCCTATAAGGTCTTCTGCAAAGTGAAAGTAAAGAATAGGAAATCCGGTTTGTGAAAGGATTTGATATCCAGAATGTCATTCACTTTCTCAACATGAACACTAATTTTCAAATTGTCCTTTTGATTGTCATCTACCGGTTTATTTGAATGGGTGGGATTTATTTGAATGGACGAGAGTGATGCCTTTCTTTTGTAAAGGAGGAATGGAAAACAATCTTGAAGTCTCATCCCCAGGGGTATTTTCTGGCGGGTCAGTTTGAAAAGAGACTACAAGAAGTGGAGAATCTGGAAATAGATTCTCTTAAAGCTACCATGAGCAAACATCTCTTGTGCAGATCTTAATGTGCCTCTGGAGGGGGGAGGGGAGAGGTATTCCCCAGCCTGAAAGTTATTGCTCTTTGCAACCACCACTTTATGGTGTGATAATTTTAAAACTAATTTTACATTATATCAATAGAAGTTTAAAAATGAAAATTGGACTGGAATCCATAAAGGAAAAAATTAGAGCAGCTCTGATTTAAAAAAGATTTTTCATTGTATTTCTCAGAATGCACTGTGCCTCTCTAAGGAGGTGGAAGATACAGACTCCAACATTTCCCAAATTAGTTTGGACATGAAAACATTTTTTTTTCCCTCTTAGAACATGTTATAGGAATGATGCTGAACACGCCTTTGGAAACACCAACTGTTTTAGCTCTCTACTGGTGTATAACAAATGACTACAAACTTAGCTAAAATCAATACACATTATTGCACATTTTCTGCGAGTTGGGAGACTTAGCTTAGCTTAGAGCTCTGCAAAACTGTAATCAAGGCATTGATTCATTTCAAGTTTGCTCAGGTTGTTGGTGGAATTTATTTCCTTGTACTTGTAGGACTGAGAGCCTTATTTTCTTGCCAGCTATTGGCTGGGGCCATCCTCAGTTCCTACAAGCCCCCATTCAGTTCCTTACCCCTTGGATGTCCTTACATAAAAGTCAGCAAACAAGCAGAGAGCCTTTCCTAGTCTGTTTCAGCAGTTATAATAAATTAGCATGTATGTTGGGTGGCTTATGCACAACAGGAACTTATTTCTCACAGATTCAGAGGTGGGAAGTTCAAGAAGAAGCACCAACCAACTTGATATCTGTTGAGGACCCACTTTTTGGATCATAGATGGCACAGTCTCTCTGTGTCCTCATGTGGCAGAAGGGGCACTGCAGCTTTCTGGGTCTGCTTTATGAGGGCACTAATACCATTCATGCTGGCTCTATCTTCATGACCTACTCACCTCCCAAAGGTGCCACCTCTTAACACTGTCACTTTGTGAGTTAAGAGGACACAAACATTCAGACTTTTCACAGGATGGACATTACCATCTTGTGTAACATAGTCACATACGTGTGATCATGTTCATCCTGTAATCTTTATAATAATCAGTGGTTGAAGCAACTCATAGGTCTTGTCTGCATTCAAAAGGAGGGAATTAAACAAAAGCTTAAATACCAGGAAGTAGGTAACAGGGGTGAAAACTGTGAAACTCTTGACTTTGCCACCACCCAGACTCTTTGAACAAACTCTAGCGCGGTTTCTAATTGCTCAAGGTTGTGTCCTAGGATGGTAACCTCAGGTTCCCTAAAATGCCTGCCTAAGAAAACTCAACAGGGCCAAAATAATTTACTGTTTTTTCCAGCCTAAACCTGCCCACTGACCTCCCTTCCCTATAGCATATACTTTAGAAAATTTGCAATTGGGGCGGCACCTGTGGCTCAAAAGGGTGGGGCGCTGGCCCCATATGCCAGAGGTGGTGGGGGCTTGGCAGGTTCAAACCCAGCCCCAGCCAAAAAAAGAAAATTTGCAATTGTAAATCATTTCTCCGTCCCTTGGCAATGTAAATCTTCTTTGGTCCAAGAAGTTCTTTCTAAAGAACCTGGGATCCATCTTTTTGAAATATACTATTAAGACAGACAGGCTCCCTATCTCCCAGTTTCTGCAGGAGGGTGGGAATCTAACTTTGAAAAGCACCAGTTAGCAGACACAGAAGCCTTAATCACATTGCTGGTCCCCCTCCCCCATACTTTCCATGAGCACAGTACAGAGTGGAAATCCTTTAGCACACTGCAGAGTAGAAAGGCCTTCGGCTTTTTGTTTCAGTGGAGTTGAACTCAGTTTCTAGGCAGGTCTCTCTCTGCTGCCGCACTAGCCTGAATAGAACCTGACTTGCTGCCTTTAACAAATGTCTGGCTCTGCTTCTCTTTGACAGGAGCAACCTTAAGAGTCAGTCTGACTGACTACCTACAAGTTTTTGATATCATTTTGCTCTCCATTCTGACACAGATAGTCTAGCAAAACTAAGCTCTGGTGAGCACTTGTAGATAATGTGTTCGTAAAGTGACTTAAGTAATTTTCCTCTCATAATAGACATTTTCCTGAAGGATGGTAGATATTTTGAAAATTAATAAAAATTGAAATACTAGGGGATTTTGCTACTGAAAAGCACCACAGGTGGAGAACAGCAGGCAAAGAGACACAACCTGGGTTGTATGTCTGGCCTTGGCCCATGGACTAGCCTGAATAGTTAATGGGTCCGACAAACATGAACCTTCTCTGTGGTCAGGTGTGATTACCTTTAGATACTTTGGCAGAAAAAAAATAATAGTTTTATCCTTGTTGGAAGAGGGAAACAGCTGGAGGTAACACATCGTCCCTCCCCATGACAGCTCCTCCGTGAGAGTTCACTCTTTTCCTCTTGAGGAGTCAGGAGAATCCTGAACAGAGACATATCCAACTGAAGCTTAAGGTAGGAGAACTAACAGGATTTGAGGGAGGTCTGGAGTTGGGTTCTTTAGGAAGTATCTTGCCAAGCCAAACACACACGGCTGTGAGATATTTGGGTCTTTCCATTAAAGAATCTCTCTGAGGCAGTGTTGGATCCCAACGTGGTTACAACACACCTGTTCCCTCGGGCCCTCTCCAGCCAGGCCCAAAGAGCAGGTGGCTTTCACTGGGAGGCGCATTGCACTGCAGATGTCTCCCCACTAACACTGTGGGACCAGCCCCTTTGCTTTCCTCCCAGGACTGCACTTCCAGCCCAGATCCCACGAGGGTAATGTGTAGATCACAATGCACGAAACCAAGAGGAAAAATACACAGGACAGGTGTTGATGAAGTACAGAGCAAAAGGGTTCTGTTGGAGGAGTTGTTTTGTTTTACTTCTCAAGGGAAGCTCACAGCTATTATGTTTTATAATGTAAACTATGGCCACCATGAGCCGAGATTTCCCTCTGACATTTTGTCTGTTCAGTGAACTGCAAAAAAAGACAAACCTTTAAAAACTAGTGAAATAAATCTTCCCTGGATGTGCTCAGAATGTTTAAAAACCAATGTGTGTCTAACTTTTCTGTTCTCTAAGTTTTAGAAAAGCATGATCTTGATTTCATCCAATTTAGAAATTAATTGGTTACAGATTTCTGGGAGGGTGTTTAAAATCAACAATTAATAAATCACTCTAGTTTTGTATTATCTTTATTGTTCCATACTACACTATTTCCGTGATTGCAATGCCATTACATAGTTAGAATCTTTGAAAATATGATTTGTGGCCTGAACAATATTACTTCAAAGTCACAATACTTTTAAAATCAAATTAAATTCTATATATGTTTTTGCCTCTTCTTTTGTATTTCATTCCTTTCTCCCCCAGGATTTGCACCTACTTTTCAATGAAAGCTTTTCCTCTCATATGGACCACTTCATTCATATTTTTAAGCCATTAGTGATTTGGTTCTTGATTCTTCACCTAAACTCATTCATATTTTTAAGCCATTAGTGATTTGGTTCTTGATTCCTCACCTAAACATTGCTCTGACTGCAGTGGAAAGCTTCAGGTCTTGCTCTGTATTAGTCATGGAGTTGTGAGTTCTGGCCTCAGATTTTGTACCTCAGCTGCTTTCATACTCAGGGCCGCTGCAGACAGATAAGCTTTAAGTTCCCATAACCACATGTAGCTCTTCTGAGCCACTTGGCTAATATTACTAGCTTTTGTTTTCTTTTCTTATTACAGTCTAAGCTTTCACACTTACTCAGAAGTAACACATTTTAGTAAAATTGTAAATGATGAAATAAGGAAGTTATTTCATAAATTTACAATTATTTGAGAAAAACGTGTTATTTGGTATCTATCATGGACCAGACACTGTAATATCCACAATTTATTTAATCTTTAAGTAGTAGCTATAGCCTAGTGATCCTGATTTGGGAGACCTCCTTCCAATGGGCTGTTGTCACTGTGTCTGCTTCCTGAGCTGACTACATGTGGGGAACAAGTGGCTGAAGCAGAATCAGCCTACCTCATCTGAGAACTTGGAATTACAGTAGAACCTCCATAGTTGACCACCTCCCTGCATTGACTACCTCCTCACGTTGACCTAAATTTCATAAACCAGACATATGCCAGGAGTACATATCAGGACAGTGGACCTAGTTCCTTATGGTGACCACCCTTGTACACTGACCAGTTTGTTTCAGTCCCTTGGGTGGTCAACTTACAGAGGTTCTACTGTAATTAGTAGAAGTCTCTTAAGTTAGATCAGGGTCTTCTCTGGTTACAGGTGTCCTCAAACTAGGCCCGCAGGCCACATGCAGCCCGCCTAGGACACTTATCTGGCCTGCCGGGTGTTTTTGCTGCCACTGCCTGTCTTGCTTAGCAGCCGACTTGACCCTAGGCCTGTAGTCTGGCCCTCTAATGGTCTGAGGGACAGTGAACTGGCCCCCTGTTTAAAAAGTTTAAGGACCCCTGAACATACATGTTGATGAGTAATCAGAGAAAGGTTTACAGAGAGGGAGAGAAGGGAACAGATTTTAGGGAAGAAAAGTAACGGAAAGACAACACAAAGGAATCCTTGCTTTTTGTGAGGTTTCCCTGTGCTCACACATAAAATCTGTCTTCATGACTTACAAGAGGACCGAGTGGACTGTTATTCCTTATGAACAAACTGTGTCTGAATAAGAAATTGCACAATCCTCTGAAAAAACATATTTAAAAATTAGGACTGATTTTTTCTTTAAAAATAATAGTAGGGTCAGAAATGGTGGCTCATACTTGTAATCCTAGCAGTCTGGAAGGCTGAGTCAGGAGGATCACTTGAACCCAGGAGTCTGAGATTGCTGTGAGCTAGGCTGACCCCACTCACTCTGGGAGACAGAGTGAGACTCTGTGTAAATAGACTGAACCCAGTAGAATTGGATAAAATAAAACAAGGATTTGAAATCATGGGGACAAAAAGAAAAATAGAGTCAAATTTTGTAATGATAAAAAGAAAAGATGAATGGCAGCTAATGCATGCACAACAAGCTGAGGCCCAGGCGCTTGTGGAGGGAAGTAAGAATCAGACCAGTGTGCATCTCCACACAAGAAAACCAATAAAATTAATAAACAGAGCCACTAGTCACAATGGAAGGCTAGAGTGAAGAGTGAAGCTGAAAAAGAATGTGAACAAGGAATATCCAGGTGCTCTTCCCTACCTACCCAGTCAGGTGGGCGTCCCAACAGCTGAAGAAAGTTCATTACCTACTGAAAGCAGACCACAGAGTCTCTAGACCAGTGGTTCTCAACCTTCCTAATACTGCAATGTATTTTCATTGTTACAAAGGGATCATGACCCACAGGTTGAGAACCACTGCTCTAGAGTAAGGGACACCAGTTACTTCTAAGGATGGGGATTGGGGGAGACTCCCAACTGACAGCAGGGAGGTTGAGTGAGAGTTCACATGGTTCACATGTGGGGCTGTGAGACTCGCTTCATAATCCAATATCCTGGAATAAATGACTAGCCTCACAAAATAGAGCCAGAGAATTGGAGTGAAGCTTGCAGAGTGCTCAGTGCAGTGCAAACAGGAAGTTTTTACTATTTCCCATCTCTATATGCTCTCTGCTGAAGTGTTTATGTAAGTCTTTTGTTAGTTTTTCTATTGGACTGTTTGTTTTCAAAGTTGTTTTAAAGTTTTATCTAATGAAACAGGTTTTTGTGACATCACCTGTGTGAGAGAAAGAGCTTGAATGAAGAAAAATGACAAATGAATATATCAAGGGAATGCTACTAGTCTAGAAAGCTATGAAAATGTTCCCTGAGACAAAAAGAAAACAATGATTACTATAATGGAAGGACAAGCAACTGCCTCAGTCATAGGTAGAGAGGGCAACCAGGCACATTAAAAAATGACTTTGAAAACAAACAGCCTAATAGAAAAACTAATAAAAGAATTACATCGTTGGGCACAGTGGCTCACGCCTGTAATCCTAGCACTCTGGGAGACTGTGGCAGGTGGATTGCCTGAGTTCTCAGGTTTGAGATCAGTCTGAGCCAGAGCAAGATCTCATCTCTAAAAATAGCCAGGCATTGTAGCAGGCACCTGAAGTCCCAGCTACTTGGTAGCTGAGGCAAGAGAATCACTTGAGCCCAAGAGTCTGAGGTTGATGTGAGCTATGATGCCATGACACTCTACCAAAGATGACAAAGTGAGACTCTGTCTCAAAACAAAAAAAATTACATAAACACTTCAGCAGAGATTATATATAGATGGCAAATAAACACATAAAAAATGTTCAACATCATTAGTTATTAGGAACAGCAAAATTAAAACCACAATGAGATACTACCACATACCTATTTGAATGGTTATAGGCAAAAGAAAACAGAGACCAAAAAAACTGAATACTCTGTGCTAATGAGGATGTCGAGACATGGAGCAATTGTAGCCACTCTGCATTGTTGGAGGGAAAGTAAAATGATACAGAATCTTACAGATTTAAATATACACCTATCATCAGAGGCTCTTTGAAGTTCTGACTCCTAAATATGTATGTACTCAAAAGAAATGAAAAGTATGTCTTCACGAAGATACTTATAGAAACATTTAGAACAGTGGTTCTCAACCTGTGGGTCACGACCCACAGGAACTGTATTAAAGGGCTGCGGCATTAAAAAGGTTGAGAACCACTGGTTTAGAACAACTTTATTTATAATTGCCAAAAACTGAGAACCACTCAGATGTCACTGGACTGATGTATGGGTAAACAAACTGTGGTATGTCCATATAATGGAACACTATTCTACAGTAAACAGGAATTAATCCTGATGTGTGTCACAATATGAATTATTAAAGTGAAAAAAGTCCCACTCAAAAGGCTGTATACCATATGACTTCTTTTACACCACATTCTGAAAAGGGCAGAACTATAGAACAAAAACCAGGTTCCTAGTGGCTAAGGGTGGGGAGGAGGTACTAATAGTTGATGACATAGGAGCCCAAGGGAATTTGATGTCATGATGAAACTGCTTGCTGTATTAATTGTGGTGATGTTTACTCACTGATGTGTTTTGTCAAAACACATAGAACTGTACGTTAGTAATGTCATTTTTATCATCTATTAATCACAACTTTTACAAATGAAGGAAAATGAATGTCGTTTCTGGGGCAGGTGACAAATGGAGAGTGACATTGCTGAGGGTAATACAAAAGGTTGGCTGGGCAGTGCACAAGCCCCAAATGAAACTTGGGCAGATTTAAGACAGCAGACATACATAGAGTAATATGGCCATGTTAGAGGGAGTTTTTACTGCTGTTTAGCATTCTATTGTGTGACTCTACTAGGATTTATTTGTCCAGTTGCCAGCTGAGAGACATTTGAGCTGTTTTCCAGGTTCTGGCTACCATGAATAAAGTCCCTGTAAGGATTCTTTTGGCTCCTAAAAATCTAAGCAGAAAAGCCAGGGATCTATGTTTCACACAATTGAAAGAGCATATTTCCTAACATGTAAATCTGATCATGTTATTCTTCTGATTGAAATTCATCCCTAGTTCCTAATTGCCTGCAACAGTGATTCTGCACCGTGACCTCACATTAGAATCACCTGGGGATGCTTTTCAAGGTGCTGGATGTGTGGCCGCCTTTCAGAGATTCTGATTTCTTTGATCCAGGAGGGGACTTTGGTCTCAGTTTTTCAAAATTTCTACTTGTGATTTTATTTTCTTAAGGCTTAAATCTTTTTCTTTCAAATAGTATTATTGAGATATTATTCACATACCACACAATTCACCCATTTAAAGTATACAATTCAATGACTTTTTGGTATATTCCATTATTAATTTTTTAAATTTTGGTAAAATATATACAAAATAAAAATTTTCCATTTTAACCATTTTATATGTACAGTTCAGTGCCATTAATTCCATTTACTATATTGAGCAGCTATCACCACTGTGTCCTCAACTGAGTCTGATTTCAATAGGTTTCAAATTCTATAGAACTAAATCCTAGTACCAAGAAACAAAACAAACAAAAAACTCCAAAAAACCTGAAGTGCCTCAGCCACCACCCAAAGCCTTTCTTTCACAAGAAAGTCTCACCCTATCTTTCCAGACTCTGCACTTAGCACTTTCCACCCTGCATTTTCTTAGATCCAGACACACTGAATCATCTATAACCTTTGAAAATAGTTTACCTTTGCATATAGCTATTTCATCTCTTTGAAACACTATTCCCAGACTATTATTACATCTGATAAAATTCTGTACCTTCAAAGCCAGACTCAAGAATCATTTTTATGGAGTGTTTTACCTACCCCCAGGCTTATGCAGCTGCTCCCTTCTTTGAGTTTTACAGCACCTTTTATCAAGCTTTACCAAGAGCTTAATCATGACAGCCATTTATTTCTGCATCTCTCTCCCCTACCAGACTATGAACTGTTTGAGGACAGGGTCTGTGCACTACATAATGTGTGGCTCATAGTAGAAGCTGTTTGATGAATGAATTGAGAAGCAATTGCCAATATCCACAGTCACAATGGATGGTGTAATTAGAGGAGTAAAAATATAATTAGAGCGATAATCCCAGCTCAGGAGAATGTGCAAAGGAGACCCACAATAGTTGGGGCCTTTACTGAGTTTGTACAATGGACGGATGCAGGGCCACGTGTTTGTATATATTATCTCTTTCATCTTTACTGAGAGGCTGTTAGAAGTTCTGAGCAAGCCTAGTCACTATCTCACTGCTTATTCTCTCTGGATTCTGAATGAATCGAGAAGCATACAAAGAAGCCAAATGGAATTTAAAATATAACATCCATCTATTGCTGGTAAAGCTGGATTGTACTTGCAAATGAGCTTTATATTATTTTGCCAATAAATTGCCCAGAATTATTCACCTGGGCTCTGAGATAAGATTATCACATGATAGAAGAATGAAGTGAGGTGTGTGAAACATGAGTAGTAACCAAGTAAATCCCTCCTATCATGGCATGTAGCTAGAAAGAGGCAAAGAGAAAAGTGGAATCCCCCTTTTTTTTTATTGTTCCCAAGAGGGTAGGCATTTTGAAATGTTTAAGGAAGTTATTATTTTATAAACTAAGGCAGAAACACGGGGTAAAGAAGAAAAGCATGTTTTCAGAAAATGGTGCTTGGAAGTCTGGAAACCCACATGTAATTGATAATAAATAAATATAGTTGAGTCCTTACTTTATATCATATGTAAAAATTTACCTAAAATGAACCAAAGAACTAAGCATAAGACTTCAAGCTACAAAACTCCTAGAAGATTATATTATGTAAGAAAAAAAGTTTAATGCCATTTCATTTGATGATGATTTTCTTAGATATGACACCAAAAGTATAGACAATAAAAGCAAAAAGAGACAACATACAGAGGTGGTTAACATAAGGCACTAGGCCTGCTGTACTGATGTGGACATGTGGTACACATCTGGTCTATGAAAATTATTAGGTTTTAACCATAGAGGTTTTACAGTGTTTATGAAAGAATTGCATTATGACCCCAAAATGCTACTTCTGGTTTTACATCTAAAATAATTGAAAACAGGATCTTGAGAAGACATTTGTGTACCTATATTCAGTCCAGCATTATTCACAATTCTCAGTAACCAAAAAATGGAAGCAAACTGAATGTCTTTTTTTTGTGTGGTTTTTGGCCAGGGCTGGGTTTGAACCAGCCACCTTCAGCATATAGGGCCGGCACCTTACTCTTTTGAGCCACAGGCGCTGCCCCCAAACTAAATGTCTTTGATGGATGAATAAAGAAAATGTGGGTGTATATTTATGTATGATGAAATACTATGCAGCCTGAACAAAAAAGGAATCCTTTTAATAACATGGGTGAGGTTTGGGGACATTATGCTAAGTCAAATAAATGAAAAAAAAAGACAAACACTCCATGATTCCACTTCTATGAGGTGTCTGAGGTAGCCAATCTTCTAGCATCAGAAAGTAGAAGGGTGAAGGCTAGGAACTGGGGGGGAAGGAGTTGACTAGTAGAGTTTTGTCCAATGGGCACAGAGCTTTAGTTTTGCAGGGTGAAAAAGTTGTAGAGATCTGTGGAACAACAAGGTCCATAAAGTTAATACAACTCTACTGTGCACTTAGAGTGGTAAGACCGTAAATTTTATGCTACATTTTTTTTTTACCACAATTAAAAACACAGAAAAACATGAATTCCAGTTATTATCTCTATTATAATCTTGAAAACAAAGGCTCAGATAGGTTAAGTCAATGTGTGCCTAAGGTAACACAAGAGATGTTTAAGTTGGGTTTAGAAATCAGGGTGGTCTAATTCAAGCAGGTGTCCTCAAACTACTGCCTGCGGGCCACTTGCAGCCTGCCTAGGACATTTATCCGGCCTGCTGGGTGTTTTTGCCTCTGTGGCCTGACCTGCTTAGCAGCCGACTTGTCCCCGGGCCTGCAGTCTGGCCCTCCAACAGTCTGAGGGACAGGGAACTGGCTCCCTGCTTAAAAAGTTTGAGGACCCCTGGCCAAGAGTCATGCTAGTTTTACAGTCCTTGGGGAGTAAAGAGGAAAATATGTTAAGGCAGTTTTCCAGTAATTAATTGAGACCTCACCAGTGCTCAGTACTCAGCAGTGTTGCCTCTGGTTGGGCAGCAGCTAAGACCACCTTACCTTTCTCAGCCTCCTTTATATTTAGGTTGGAACCACGTGACTTAGTACTTGGCCCTAGAAGTGTGGATGGAAGTGTTAACAGTACTTAGAGTCTGAATGAATGAAGTGTGAGTTCATTCTCCACTAAGAACATGCAGATAGTGAGGCTGTGCTATGAACACATGAATCTACAATTCATTTCTTCTCCAAGAACAGCCACCTGATCCATATTCGAAAGTGATGTGACTGGTATGTAAACTTTTGTTGGTTTAAGCCACTAGGTTTTAAGGGATTGTTCTCACAGAATATCCTAGGTCAGCCCAACACACTCATGAAGAATTCATTCACTGTATCTGTTGGCTGTTTTCTTGTGATACATGGTATAACTTAAAACTGTGGAATTCTATGAAAAAGAGATTCTGGGTTTTGAGGGGAGGGGAAAAGAGGGCTTGATTTTAGAGGGGTCTAGGAAAAATGTGGAGGAAAGATCGTGAGTGGAAACTTTTCCCCATGGAAGGCATATCTCAGCTGGGATGAAGGAATAAGAACTTCCAAATTGAATCTGTCTAGGAACACTTGAGGGCAAACAGCATACTAAAATCTGGTAGTATGTAGTGGTGCATGCCTGTGATCTCAGCAATTTGGGAGGTCAAGGTAGAAGGATCTCTTGAGGCCAGAAGAGGGAGACCAGCCTGGGTAACATCTCTACTAAAGGCCCCTTCTCTACTAAAATATTTTAAAAATTAGCTGGAGCAGTGCTGTATGCCTGCAGTCTCAGCTACTGGGGAGGCTGAGGCAGGAGGATCACTCCAGCCTGGGAATTAAAGGCTACAGTGAGCTATGATAATACCACTGCACTCCAGTTGCTGTTTCTAAAAAGAAAAATAGAAAAAGACTATTCTTGACTTCTTAAATTAGACATGATCAAATATAAATACTGAATCAATACTTGCCAATAATATATAATCTGAAATTAACAACAACAAAAGGATTCCCTAGGAGAAAGAATTATAACCCTGAACAGATGTTCCATTTGTTAATTTGTTTTTTGCTAACAAGATAACATTTTTAAAAACATTGCTGAATGTACCAGTTTTGTCCCTTGTTAGTATAATCAGAAAGGTATCTGCTCTGGAGGTTGAAATGTGTTTTCCTTTATGATTTGAAGCTCTGATTAGTTCTATTTTCTGCCTTAAGGTACAATGCAAATATAAACAGAGCCTGGGTAATTTCTGCTTCTTATATCGTCACAATTAAAAAAAATCAAAACAAAAATCTTCTTTTGAATCTCATTAAAAACATAGTCTGCGGTGTGTGAGCAGAATATTCTATTTGTTGAATTCTATTTCCATATTAACCTATTGACTGGCTCACATTATTAAAAAACAAAACAAAATGTGCATCTGTCATAGAAAAATATGTCTGTGTTAAATATATCCAGTCAGAAATGAATGGTTGAGAAGAGCATTAAAACCCAAGGAGGCCTGGGATCTCCTTTAAGATAATTTGGCAGAAAAAGAGTAAAAAAGGGACAGATAAAGCAAGCATGACAAAAATCTTGGTGATTGTTGAATCTCACTTCAGAGTAGATGGGAACTCATTGCACCTTCTTCCTATTTTTGTGTATGCTAAAAATAAATGGTAGAAGAACCATAAACTTACAGATAAAATATCTTCAAACATTTACACAAATATAAGGTGACAGCTTACGGAACTAGGTTCCTTAATCGCAGAATTTTGTTGTCTAATGTCAAAAAATAACAAGGGCCTGGGCACGGTGGCTCATGCCTGTAATCCTAGCACTCTGGGAGGCCAAGGTGGGTGGATCCTTTGAGCTCAGGAGTTCAAGACCAGCCTGAGCAAGACCCCAATGCCTGGGGCATTGTGGCGGGAGCCTGTAGTTCCAGTTACTTGAGAGACTGAGGCGAGAGAATTGCTCAAGCCAAGGGTTTGAGGTTGTTGTGAGCTCCATGGCCTCTACGTGGGCAAGAAAGTGAGCCTCTATTTCCAAAAAAAGAAAAAAATGGTTATTTTTCAACTAATAGGTTTTTTCTTCAGGGCTCTTTCACATGTGTTATCACCATGGAACAATAGGATGAAAAATGCCTGCAATGGTTATTACCTCTTCCTGATCAGTAGGTATTACTTACTAAGATGCCTTTCTCAGTGTCTTGAAACCCGAATATTCTTAAAGTTCTCATCTATTTTAAAAGAAACAATAGTTTAGCACCCCCTTTAGAATTAAACTCAATGTTAAAAATAATAATAGCTGGAACTGACATGCATCATGGAGATCCACATTTTGTATTCCTTAACATGTCAAAGGAAGGTTGTCCTATTCAGGTTTACACATACAATGTCCCATTCAATTATCTGTTGTTTCTAGAAGCCCTATCTACTGACTCTGTGTGGCTTTAAAAGCATGGATGTGCATATAGTGATTTTTTTTTTTTAACTCCATTGACAGTATCAATTTAGGTGGAGTATATCTTATTTTCTAGAATGAGGTATTTAGCATGCAGTAGGTGTAAATGGAAGACGTAAACTAGGAGACAAAAGTGAACCTTTCAAACATTAATGTGATGGTGGCTGTATCGCTAGGAGCCTAATGATATCTAGTGCATATAAGAACACATAGGTGTCATGCTGGGAAGCCAATGATCTAGCTCTCATCTTGACTGCAGGCAAAGAAGATCTCATCAAAGCTATAAATTTCATGAGTCTATTCCCAAATTTAAAACCCTTAAGGAAAATGGCTTTCATGGTTCAACAGTTTTAAAGAGTTGTTCTTTCTTGCCTTTGTAGCAAGGAAATTAATAGTTTTTCTAAAACAAATCAGAATTATACCATCGTTGCATGCATTTTCATGCTGTTGCCGTTAGCACTTAACTTCCTCTCTAGATAACAAAAGCCATGGACTCCACATTGAATTCACCATGGGGAGACATTTATTACCTGCTGTAATTGCTCAAGATAGTCAGGGATGGAGATGAAATTTGCTCATTCATGGCTATGTAAAAATTGTTTTCTTGAGGTAATGTGAAATGGAGTAGTTTTCTAATCAACTTTCACTATTCGGAGTGAATCTTATTTAGCTTAATATCAGAAGTAAGTTGCTTCAATACCAAGCAGGGTAGGCATCCCACAAATAGAAATGTGTTCCAGCCTCAGGGACCCCAAGCACTGGGGAAATGTCAAAGCAATTAATTAAACTTATTTCTTCTTTCTTAATGGGCAGCAGAATAAATTTGACATAGCCATGTGAGGGATGCATTTGTAGGAAAGATTCTCCTTTGTTTTGTGTACTTTCTATTTACAGAGCAATAGTTTGGGAAAAACAAGACAAATTATAATGGATGTAGGAAAGCAGGGATATATCAAATGCCTCAAACTGTTGATGCTTAGAGGAAAATCACTAGTGACTGTCTACAGAAAGAAATACATAAAAGGAGCAATATCAGTATTTTCAAAAAATATTAAAGAAACAAAATTACCTAGACTCACCTCATTTCATCTGGATGAGCAGCAAGCTACAAATGAAAAACCACTGTATCCTGGGAAGAGCATGTCCCATCCGGTGTGGCATGTGTGGAAATGAAACTCAAAGCAGTTGGAACAGCTGGGCACACACCTCTGCCTTCTCTCACTCAAGCTTTCTAATCCCAAGGAAAATGGATAGAATTTACAGAAAGAAGTACCTACACTTATAATTTTTAAATTGAGTTTAAATGCATTTTTGACTGCAAAGGTCACTTAAAAAAATCATGACGGGAGACTGCGTGGATACAATGTGTGTTCCTTCAGAGAGGTATGCACTGAAGACGCTGACATGTCAAGGCAACGCAACTGCACTGTACTCCAAGAATAAATACAAATCAACAAAAAATGGGAAAGTTCCATGGTATAAAGAAAAAAAATTAGAATAGCAACATGGGATCACTAAAAAACTGTACGTGTGTTATTTTCAAATAAGGTATCACACTAACTAGTTTTTGAATTTGGATTTGTAAAAAGTTTTTTGTACTTTAGATTTTTAAAATTTTTCATTAACACATTTTATAGACAGTGATTACTTCTTTTATAGTTAGAGAAACTGTTAATATTATAATACATTCAATTCCCTAAAAGAAAATCACGCATCAAACCCTACCCTGTGTGAATCACACTACAAATGGTTTCTGAAAAGAATAACCAGTATGAAGTGTGATGAGACATTTTAGTGAGGAGACAGCGGTAACTCACAGTGGTTTTAACTTGCATTTTCCCAGTAACTAATGACATTATGTTTTCATGTGATTTTGGTGGTATGTCTGGTCAAATGTCCATCAACAGGTGAATGGAAACATAAATTGTGGTATATTCATACAAACAAAAAGTGATCAGCTGAATAGAATGTTCCAGATTCATGCAATAGTTCGAATGAATCTCAAAACTTCATTCCTAGTTAAGAAATCCAGACATGAAAGATATCTGTAATATGTGTGCAATTCCATTTGTATGAAACTTTATAACAGGCAAAACTAATCACAAGATAAAGTCCATCACTGGCTTCGGAAGGAGTGTGTAAATGATTGCAAAACTGCAAAAAAGAACTTTTTGAGCTGATGGAAATGCTTTTTACCTTGCTTGCAGTGGTGGCCACACAGATGTATGTATTTATCCGAATTTATTGTATTGTATTTCCAAATGGGCATATTTTAAAATGTGTATTATACTCCAATCAGACTGATTCAAGAGTAAAAAAATACATTCGTGGTACCTGCTGTGTAATTTGTGAGCTTAGTGCAAAGTAAAACTGTGGGGCTCCTTGTTCAACAATTAAAAATTTCCAGACTGTAACAGCAAAGGAAATTTGTCTGTCATTGAATCCTCAGTGGTAGAACAGTGCACAGCATATAATAGGTTCCAGTAAATTTTGGTAGATGTTTTTAGAACTTGGGCATCTTAGTGCCTAGAAATCTCCATTTGGGAATAGGGCAACATCCCTTCCTGCTTCTCTTGTTTGTTCCCTAGACCTGAGGAAAGATTATGATCCTGAATACAATTTTTTTAAAAAAATGCTCTAAGAATAGAGACACCTACTGATTTGAAGTTCTTTTATTTTTAAATTCTTAGAAGGGATGAAGAAATACAACTCAGTAACTACATAAAGAGAATACATTTCAGGTCAGTGGGTGAAAATCATACAGGCATCACGAAGTAAAAACGAGTTCTTTTTCTTTAGGTATTCCACATTGCTAGCTACAGACTGAGTTACAGTAGCAGAGCTACACCTTGTATGGGCCAAGAAAATAAGCTAAGTAATAGGAACAAAGATGTAAAGAAAACAGGTGCATTTAGTTGTGGAATGGTTTGTCTTTTTAGAAGCTAATTTATAGATCATACTGCAGTTATCATTTATAAGGATTTTCCCTAAATACATATAATCTATATTGCCATAGACGTTTCATTGGAATTTTTCTCCAGTGTTCTTTAACATAGCTCAGAGCTATGTTATAACAAAGATACCTAGATTTTATGTAAGTTTGTTATGGACAGAATGTTGTGCCCCTTCTCCCCAAACCTACCCAAATTCTTACATTGAAGCTCTCATCTTCACTGTGGCTGTATTAGGAATGAAAAATTAAGGTTAAATAAAGTCATAAGGGTGGGGCCCTAATCTGATAGGATTAGTGTCCCTATCAGACAACAGAAAACTCAGATCAGATTCTTTCTTCCTCTGTGCAAGCACTAAGGAAAGGCTTTGTAGAATGGAGTGAAAAGATGGTCATTTATAAGCCAGAAAGAAATACAGCCCTCACCAGGAAGTGAATCTTGGTGGACTTTGATCTAAAACTTCTAGCTTCTAGAATTAAAAGAAAATAAATTTCTGTTGTTTACACCCTTGGGTATTTTGTTACAGCAGTCGTGCTCATAGATACATAACATAATCCATATAAAAATATATGTAATATGCATAATTTGATTCAAATAAAGTGACTGGCTTAATCACAGTCACATAATCACCTTGTAGCATCATAAACTTTATATGTACATACATAGAGCATGAAGGTATGAACTCTAAAACTTGAGTAATTCATACAGAAATTTTTCCTAAAGAAAATTTAAAGTGATTCTATTTTATTATTCACCATCTTAAACCAAGGAGTATGTGTGTTGAAAACTTTTAAAGAAAGGAAAACTAAGGTTTTAAATGGGTAGAGATCATTTACATCCAAATATTTAGAATGCCTTTAGGGAGGCTAAGTGTTGTGGTGCCTCATACCACTCAACAGTTTACTTTGGAAATGCCAAGTTATCACTGGGCGCAGTGGCTCCCAACACTCTGGAAGGCCGAGGCGGGCGGATTGCTTGAGCTCCAAAGTTTGAGACTAGCCTGAGCAAGAGACTCAGTCTCTAAAAAATAGCCAGAGGCTGTGGTGGGCGCCTTAGTCCCAGCTACTTGGGAGGCTGTGGCAAGAGATTCACTTGAGCCCACAGAGGTTGCTGTGATGCTATGGTATTCAACCCCAGGTGACTGAGACTCTGTCTTGAAAAACAAACAAAAATGCCAATATTATGAGAATATATTAATAACTGAAAAAACTCCGCTGAAAACTATGGCCAAAGATTTCTTGAAAAATCTTAGACAAGTAATAGGTGGTTTCATAATTTTAGTACTTGCTTATTGCAAAGGCCTCCTGCCAGTCTGAACTGCTGTCTCAGCCCTTTTCTTTGGCTGAAAGGTTTTACTCCAAAACTCATTCAGGGCATCCATTCTGTGTGTTTGGCTATTTTCCTGACATCCATACTAATCTTATTTGAGACTACCCTTCTGAATTTTATCTCACCTACTTGCAGTTTCCCCCACCTTGGCACACTGTACCATAGCTGCCAGTGTGTCCTACTGTCACACATTTGAACGTGTCAGATGCATATGATAAAAATTCTCCAGGGAAAATACACCGATTCCATTCTCATGTTCTTTTATAAACCTCTCCATGTTCTGCCTCTCATCTTAAGAAACTCTGCCTTAAATAACCAAAGATATCTGCCCCCAAAATCTGGCTCTTCAAATAGCAAGGTGATTTACTGCTCCTGCTGTAGTGGGTAAAAGGCAGCTTGGAAACTGGAGTGAGGGACAATAAACTGGCTGGTTATTGAGAACTCTGATAAAGGTAGGGACCAGAGGGATTTTTAATTACTAAATCAAAGGAACATGTGGGAGAACTGTTCTTGACATGCCTATGGAAAGTGTGCTCTACGAAAGTAGAGCCTATGCACATAGTAGGCCCTTAGTAGATAAATATTTTATGAATAAATAATCATGGCACTATTTTGCCATCCAGAACATTAAATCATCATTTCTTCTTAGTCTTTCCCAGCAATCTTCAAGTATCATGTGATACATAAGTTGATGAAATCAGAAAATAACATTTCATCTTGTGGTGTTGACTGGTTTTCAGACGATTCATGTGCAAACATTTCCTGCTTATTTTTGAACTATCTTGGTTTTTCATTATATTAGTAACTGAAATTTCATTAAGACCCTTAAAAAAATACAACATAGTTGGAAGGAAAAAAAAGATTTTCAGAGTATTTTTTGAGGTCATTCAGATGTGTTGACATTTAGATTATAGATAAAAGAAAATTCTGTCTCTATTCTCAAATTTTAGTTAAAAATTTTCCTCTTTTTAAAAACATTTTAAGGATCCAGCTTTTAAATAAAAGTTGAAATTGCTCTAAAACACATACAAATTCCAAATACAAACTCCTATTTCATTTTCAACAACTTTATTGAGAACATTTTGCAAATTAGATTTTACAATTTAACATTTTACAACTGGAAATTTTATCTGCTACTACATAAATTGTAAACTTTCCAAAACACTAGAGAAAATCTTTTATTTCTTTGGATTTTTCTGTTCCATGATGAACTCCTGAGATATATTTTTTCTTTCAGCTTCATTTTCATCTTCCTGTGAAATAAATTTTAGAAAATGTTAAAATATAAATGTTATTATTTTATATAACATTTTATCAGCTATATTTAATATGTTTTAACTGTATTTATATCTGTAGAATAATAAACTATTATGATTCTGCTAATCCTAGGGGGAAAAAACTATAAACACAAATAATACAATTACACATTTGAATTATTTACTGTGGGTATTATTTTACAGTACACACTGACTAAAATTTCCTGATATATTTTTTAAAGCAACAAATTTTATCAATGCCCTAATTTTGAAAATACTTGCCACTAAAAAGTGTTTCTTCTAAGAGATGAACCAGATAGTTTTACTTCACTGCTTGATAAAAAACAATAAATTTAACTTCTAAGGTGCTTTATGTGCTCCAGTATGACACTTTTGTCCCATCTAGCATACTTTCTTGACAGGTGTGCCAATTTTCCAATTACTTGTGGTACCATATGTTATCTAAAAATCAGTCAGGTCTAAAATAGGAAACATGGGCATGTCAGGCTGTAGAATGCTTATACAATCTTCTATAGTTTCGATTCTAAGTGCTGGCCTCATAATTCACAGTAGGATCCAGTGGAACACAGTGAATAAATGAAGTAACATCATAATGTCTGCTTCCATAGGAATGAAGTGTATCTTGTGTTCAATATTAAATGGTGACCTTCAATGTGTAAGTAATGACAAACCATTTCATCATGTTTCTTCAACAACACCCAAATACAAAGAAGTTTTGCTTTCTTAACACTTCTAATTTATCCTGTCAGATCTTCTATTTTTATTAACAACAAAAAGCACCATCTAATTATTCATTGAATTATTAACTAAAGCATGAGCAGCAATTTCTTATGTATCTCCAGACGATGGTAATAATATCAGCATCATCAAAGAACCCTATTTCTCTGTTAAGTGATGAAACTAAATTGAAATGAATTAAGTAATTCCTGAGCTCTGTAAATTGATAGTATTAATAGTAAATTGATTTTATTAAGTAATATATATATTTTTTTCTATTAAAAAAACATAGGCCATTCCTGTAATCATTAAGGTAAAAAAGTCTTCCTTTATATGCTTTGTCTCTCTAAATTCAACGGTATCTGTTATTTAGATTTTGTCAATACCAGGACAGTAGAGAAATCACCAATATTATCAACAAATTTGAATCATTATAGACAGAAGGATACCAGGGATGGGGTTTTGAATATCATTTTGTTAGTGTAACTTTATTTTTCTAAGCATGATAGCCACAATATGTCATTTAATTTGTTCCCAATTTATCTCTGGTGAATGGAAACATTTGAGAATGTTCAAATGACTCTTGAAAATTTATTAATAGGTAGCTTTCACTTTTAGACAAAAAGTTCCTAAAGATCACATTTTAATAAAAAGTAAATTTTACTTTACACTTTTCACTATCTTCTCCAGGCGAGACACTGTCAGATAGTGTTAAATCAGAGAGGGTAGAGATGGCAAAAAACTTGTTAGATAGCACTGAATTTGTCAGTATGTTCCAGAACCCATGGTTTTATCTTTAGTATTTTATATTCCTACCATTTAACAAGACATATTTAGTATACAGCTGGAGTTCAATAAATGTTTTCTGAACTATAGGAAACAGTGAATGACAGAGAGGTCTACCTGAACTAATATTTAATTTGGAAAAGCACAGTATCATTCCTTATTCAGCTGTCACATTTCTAGCAATCTTAACGTGACACCTCTGAAAACAGAAATAAGCAAAAACTGTTTGAAGCACTATGAGCCAAAATAATCGTTACCAAGTTCATATCCTTTAACTTGCAGAGGAATGGTGCCTTTTACCACATGGACAGTCTACAAAGTTTCCACATGTATCATTTCCTGTCTTAATGAGCTTGGTTATCTAGCTTTCCCTAGCAACCTTCAATGCTGCCCTAAGTTCAAACAAAAATGTAAAGAAATGTTAATAGTAACCTAGAGGGCTAGGAAATATCTACACACTCTGCTTTCATATTTAACTATGATAACAAAATATAATTTATGTGAAATAAAAATTCACAATTTTTATTTGGATATGGTTTAATATATGGATAAAATACATGGAAATGCCAGTAAATTGACATTAATAAAATGCTAGTCTTTTTGTTGATGAATTTTTCTTAGTAATAAAGTAAGTTGATAAATGCATGCCTTCTGCTACTACATCTTTCTTAATGTTGAGGACTTGTCTTAAAATATCTTTCCCTTTTATGTTTTTAAATTACTTACATAACTAACAAGTCGATCTCTTCCTTTCTATAAAAATATATGTGATTCAGATGTAGCACAGAATTATGGAGGGGTAGAAAAGGCATTCAACTCCATATGCTAGAGTTTAACATTAAATTTGGTAATGTATCACATCATCAAAATAATACGAATAGACTTTATCATAAATAAAAAATTAGATTTGATCCAATAAAGTCTCCAGAAAATATATTTTTTTAAATGCTAATTTGTGTTTTTAACACTGTAGGTTAATTTTTATAAGAACTTTATGTGCATCTTAAGATTAATAAAATCATTAAAGTAGCTCAAGCAGCAACTAACTCATGAGTAATAAAACTGCAAAGAGAAGAAGCTTTTACCAAACTATTTCTTTACCACTGGATATTAAAGGCAAGCAAAAATACATTCAGATAGATGCTAGGTTCTATTCTCTGCTGAGATAAGACATCTGTTTATTTCCCAGTGAAAGAAGGCCCTTGCTACACGGATCATTTTCTTAGTGACAGCCCTGACAAGTCTGAAACAGCCAGCAAGAAAATGTACCCTTTGAGGCTAATGGAAAGTAGACAGGCTTATCTCTTAATATTTAAACTTGTTAATTCATATTCCAGAAAACATGTTGATTATAACAACCTTGTAGATCTGCTAGTTTTATGTAGAATTTAAGAATGTGCACTCATACAACAGTAACACTTGTAACACAAAATAACTAAATGTGGTTCCTGAGCCTTCTTGCTCTATTTACATTGATAGAACTGTAGTATGGAGAATGATAATTTCTAGGCATAAATGGACCACATAATAATGGTCTAGTGCTCCAGGTGCCAAAATGACACTAAAAGAGTTAATTTAAGAGAGAAATAAGTAAAAACTCTGGCATGTTTATTTATCTAAACTCTCTCTTAGCACTGAGTAAAACTTCCAAGATTTTGTTTAAATGTTATTTAGCATGTACTATCAATTTACAATAGAGAAGTCCCTCCTTCTCCCCTTACTTACAGACATGATTTAGTTCTCATAATGATTCAAAGAATTGATGCTGCTTACTAAAACCCATCCATTCTTCTCTTCCTTTCGTTTAAGAGGTCACTAATGCCAAACAATGGCCAATTATTTTAGCATCAGGATTTATAACACACAGATTAATACCTGGGCTCAAATCACAGCCTGCAAATACAGATGACTCTGTATTTTCCTTGTACACTGCCAAGTTTTAAATTATTTCTTTTTAAAGACAGGATTATATAAATAGTAATAATCTTCAAAAGGGTCAGGGTCATAAATGGTAAGACTTGACATTGTAAGGACAGTTTTATTAGTGGAAAAACTGGTAAAATTTGAATATGGTCCACAAGGTGGTTAATAGAATCTCAGTGATAATTTCCTAGATTCAGACATGCTATGGTTATATAAATATAAATATAAAATGATAACACTACAGGAAACTGGATGGAAGGCAAATAAAAATTCTCTATACTATTTCTGCAGTTTTTCTGTAGTTTTAAAACTATTTTACAATAAAAATATTTAACTGGCTACTTAATGAAAGTTTTCTAAATTCAAATTAAGCAAGTAATATATATGGACAAAGATTTTATGAGGAAAAAACTCAAGGCACTTGTAGCCCCTACACCAAAATACAATATATAGCTAAAATAAATAATTTGCTTTCTATCATTCTTCTACTAACTCCTTTACTAAGTACCTAAAAGGTTCAAAATAGTGATGTTTTTAATTTTCATTTTCTTGTCTGTGCTTTCCTGTATTTTATTTTCCACTACAAGCATGAATTACCTTCATAATCAGAAAATATAGCTTTCTTTTATTAAGTCTCTTTATAATCTGACCATACGAACTATATCCAGAAATAATTCAGGATTAACAGGAATCTGTTTACAAAGAGAACAAAGTCAGTTGTTTCTACTTTACGAAATTTGCTATTCGCAGCAGGCAAATACATGATTGCACAATAGTAAAATGAAGTGAGAAGGCACAGATAAGAACTTAAAATGTTTCTATTAATATTTTCTTATGATATTTTCTTTAAATTTCAAATATTCCTATAACTAATCACAGAAGGAATAGTTATTGTAGCTGGATTCAAATTAATACTCAAAATTATCTGTATGCTTTAAAAATGGTCCATCCTTTTTAAAAACCTAAGTAGCTTTTAGGGAAAATACACTCACTCAACACATCCTAACTTGTACTTATAGAATAAGTGTAGAAAATCAGTATATAATATATTGGTTCAATCTGTGCTTCCTTCTTTTATTAATTTAAAGTGTACTTTAGATATAACTCTCCACAGCATTTACAAACTGTGCTTTTAATATATTAAATATGCTAGTGCTGCACAATGAGTAAAAAATTTATCTTAATAACTGGAAAAATACTGATGATAATGAAAATGTTTTAGGCAATATGAGCACACTGCATGCTTCAGACTAAAATTAATTAGAGTTTTTAATGTTTTACAATTCTACCATAATTCTTTAAATGGTGCATTTACTTCATAGTAATAAACACTTGGATCATTAAGTAAAGTGCAAAATGTGTGTGATGTGCTACATTTAACAACCCTTTGGCCTTTTTTTTTCTACATTTCTGCGTTCAGTTTTCCAATGCATTGAATAAGCAATTGAAGACCACAATTAAATTTCCTGACTTTGCATATTTGAGATTCTTCTTTCATTTTATACAAAAGGCAATTAATCTACCATTTTACAACTGAATCTCAACCTTAGTGAGCCATGATAGATATTAAAATGAACTTACAAGGAATGCTTAATTAAATTTACTGTAAAAAGCATAAGACATTTTTTTTCTTATGACAGAAATTGCATATTTAATCAGAAATTCTAAGGCTATAAGATTAAAGTAACCTGGTCATTCTTTATAAACCTAGTTTATACACATATGTCATTAAGTAGAATGGAGCTATTTTGTAAATTTTTGCTTTTTTCTCTATTTAGTGACTAAATAAAATGTAGTTAAAGAAATCTCCTTTAATATTATAAAATCACATTCTTTATTTTAATAAGAAATAAGATAGAGAAAGGACACTAATAAATGTCTAATTTCATATATGAGAATACATGAGTAACTATTTCTTTCCTTGAGCAATTACTTCTTTCTCCAACACGTGATTCTGGAGCAGCTCTACTAGAGTAAGTTTTCTTAGCCTTTATCCCCTTCTATCACTTTTTACTTCTTTGTGATGGGTTTTGGTAGCAAAGAAATAGGGCAGTTAAAAATAAGACTGGATTTCCCATCTGTGACTGAAGATGAAAAGGGACTCTCTCTGGCCTAGGAAGAAAGGCCCTAAGGACTGGCACAGCCATCTAAAAAAGGCATATTTATACTAAAAGAAATGAAAATTAGTGAGTGAAAGTTAGAGTCTGGCACAATAGGAAAAATAAAAGAAAGGAAGTGAATAACAGGTAGTGAGTGCAAGTTAGGGTAGATTTTTAATGAGAATAAATCCTATTCTCTTACGTTTTTATCTTCCCATAAACATGAAAAAGCACAACTTTTGTAATGCTAATTTTTAGGTGTTTAATATTTTAGATACGGTGCTAACCTGAGGGGATAAAATACCCTAACAGTCTTGTCTTCACCTGAGAGATGAGCTCTTACATGATGAGCATGTCTGATAACCTCTGAGGCACTTAAGAAAACTGTCCTTTGTAGTATACTTCTAACATCTGGGAGACAAGCAGCAAAGTGTATGTTAGAAATCTGCCTTAGAGGACCACACAAAGGTAACTTTCCTTCATTTTTAACATTTTTAGTTTAAAAGTTCTTTGCTTTTGAAGTATTTGGGTGGGTAAGTTGGTGTTCAGTTAATACTGGTTATAGGGAAAAAAACTCCCTCAAATTCTAAAATGAACCAACATAAATATATTTTCAAATGAGAACAGCACATGTCAAATACATATTGACTAATATTTTTACATAAATCATCTCTTATTTACAAAATATAGTATTTAAAAAATCAAAAGGTGCTAATATTTAAAGATAGTACATATAAACTTTTCCCACAAGTACTCAAGGAGAACAGATATTTCTACGCTTATATATTGCTTTATTTTTTTTGCCCTAAATACATGTGAAAAGTTTAAAAAATTCTACCAAATTAAAATCAGACAAAAATAATGTCTAAAAATATCCAAGATAGGCAAAATCATTTGTCAAGATTATAGTTGAATAGTCAAGAGATTTTTAGGTTGGATAAAAATCAGTGACCAGGCCATTAAAATTTTCAGAGACATACATGTGTTGTTTAGTATGACTAGAAATTACTCAGCAATAACTAATTTCATTACATAACTGAAAAACATTTACATACAGCATGTTTTATTTATTCATTAATATAAGCAATAACCATGATACTGAGATTGGTCATTGTGAAAGCAGTGTCTTCTTTAAAAAGGTATGACAGTATTTTGTTAATTCTTTATTGGACAGTGGGAATTTTTTTTTTTTTTTTTGGAGACAGAGCCTCAAGCTATCCCCCTGGGTAGAGTGCCTTGGCATCACAGCTCATAGCAACCTCCAACTCCTGGGCTCAAGGAGTCTCCTGTCTCAGCCTCCCAAGTAGCTGGGACTACAGGCGCCCGCCACAACGCCCGGCCATTTTTTGGTTGCAGCCATCATTGTTGTTTGGTGGGCCCGGGCTGGGGATTCGAACCCGCCACCTTAGGTGTATGTGGCTGGCGCCTTAGC